>JAQFZW010000739.1:0-44201 GCA_034687055.1 Heteromurus nitidus | reverse complement strand
GCGAGCTTTTGACTATGAAAATTTTATCGAGCTTTTTTCGAGCGAGCTTTTCTAAATTCTCAAAATTCCCATGTCTACTTTCTTCTGGGATTCTGAGAGTTGTGACGTTCTGCGAAGTTGCGTTTGTGCAAAATTGTAATTTCTTCATGAAATCCATCGTGCATCTGATTGGCGCAATCAACTAATTTTTCTGAAGAAATTGAAAGGAGAAGGACTTGCTTGAAGGAATGGCTTTAGCAAATTCCAAATCTTCAAATTCCAATCCAAGATCAGTGTAATCATGTAAGTTAACAAATGTTTCTTGTTTTAATCATGTAGTTAACAGCATATAATATTATTGTGGTGTAGCATATTATTCAGTGCTATGTCAAATCAGTGTAAATGGTCAATGTCACCTACTCGCCCCCACGAATTAGTTAAGCTGATTGTATGTATGATATGATTCATACAATTAAAATTATTTCCGTTTTTGCACTTAAATTATATGCACCATCCAGAAAATAATCATCCTGGGAGATTTTCATTGAGATACTTAGAATATATGTTATAGCGTAGTACTATTATATGAATTCATCGTGTGATTTCTTTTCAAATATTCAAAAAGTCATTGCTAACATTAAACTCTAAAATATGTGACATTATGATGTAGGAGCAACATTATTGCTACGCTGGTACATATCATAGTCATAGGTTTATAGGATTATGGATTGCAGTTTCGATATTCACAAAATTCTCGATAAAAGGGGAAAAGTGACAGTACGTAATTCATCGAATAAATAAGACCTACTTTTCTTATCGGGTATGTGTGGTATCCTTTTCTCCACAGATTCATGAAGTTCTCTCTCTGCAGTCGCTGAGAATGAATGACTCTGAAAGGGAGAGAGCATTTTTTTTGTCTGCCTTGCAAGTCCGCATTTTACGTCTCCTCCGTATACTATTTGGACATTTATGAAAGTAGAAAATGTGTAAGTATCATACATGAGAGCATAGAAAAAAATGCGACTCTCTAGTTCCTGTAATGCGAGTCATCGCAAAACTACCACACATAGTCTTTCATTAAAGTTCCTCATTTTTATGGTTAAAGGGCCATCATCAAAAGGCAAGGCACGACAATTGAGATTTCCAGCGTGCACACATAACTTACCCGAACACGTCCACTGTGTACGGGGAAATAATATGAGAATTCGTATGTGCTGCGTGCGTAATATCTATCCTAGCTTTTCAAACTTACTTTCCTTTTGCAGTCCCCCCAGCAAAATATATTGTGAGTGAAGGCGTATATATACGTACACTGAAACTTCACATCGTGCTCAAGAATGAAGTTTTTGGAAAAAAGGGGAACCAAAGCCGGTAAGAGTTTGCGTGCAAAAAGCAGTCGATAAATTTGCCAGCGTGTTTTATACGAGCTTTACAATACTTTCATATAAAACGTCGCATCCAGCTACTACCATGTAAAAGAAAGCCCAAGCCAAAAAGGAAAGAAAACATATACGAGTCAGACACGACCACTGCACTGCACTGCTCTATATATGCTATCAACCAACTACGGCATAACGGAACATCCCTACGTCCGAGAAACAAAGTCAGCCAGAGCCCCCACACGCTACATAATACGGTGATGATATGTTCTTTCTTTTTTGCAGGCAGTCTACTGCAGCATCTACCCAAAATATATGAGAGAGAGAGAAAATGCTGTGCTGGCTCACATTCATTGTGGAGGAAAGCATGCAGTCATCATGTGTATTTCACCCGGCACCAGCCGTGCAACTCCGAGAAAAAAAGAAGCAAGAGACTCTAAACCGGACAGAAAAGATTATGATTGGAGTAGCACACACACACGTCCTTTTACTTTCAACCGAGCCAGAGCAGCATAGCACCTCAGCACATACTTTGATATACAGACTTTTATACAACCACATACATCGAGTGTTATACTCAAATGCTCACAGCTCTAAGCACACACACTCTCTCTCATCTACTCTTCATGCCTTGGCTGGTTGGTTGGCTGCTTGCCTTAAAAAGTTTCCTTTCCCCTCGCGTTCAAGGAACCAGCAGCATGTTCCAATAAAACACTAGACGAGTTTTCCCCTATATTGCGATTCTAAACACATCCACAAGCTCTATATAGTAGCACTGAAGACACGAGAAAGGCGGAAGTGTACTATGTACAGCATGCAGAAAAGTGAAGTAATCCAGAAAAAGAAGAGAGAGAGAAAAACTGCGAGAAAGGAAGAGGGAGAGGAGAGAGAGAGAGCACACCAAGACATTAGTAGAAGTAGTGGGTGAAGCAACAGAATTTTTGGAGCTGATGAATTCAGCTTGGTATCGGGATTAGTAAAAAAACTACTGAAGAGATCCATCAACTCCGAAACATCAACACAGCAGAAAAAGAGGTTCCTTTTACTTTTTCTTTTGTGTAATGTGTGTGAATGCCGAGGAAATAATCACTTTGAACAGAGCCTATATTGGAATGAAGGCAGTCATGTAGTAATCCTTGAGACAAACGCAGACACAGACGTACCCAGCTAGAATCAAAGTGAAAGAGCGTATGAGCGTTATGTGAGAGGAGAGAAGAGAGAGTGAGAACGCATGGAAAGCACTTACAGACGGGGATACCGCCTACTATATAGATAGAGGTTCTAATGTGCAGAGAAAATAGTTCATGGAGAAAAGGGTAGCAGTCAGCAGCCTCTCTTCTCTTTTCCACATTGTTTCAATCTCCACCATCTAAGAGCATCTTGTTCTTCACACAATTTTCATATCTGCTCTGACTCCACTTACTCCGCGTGCTTGTTGTGTGTCTGTGTTTGTGACTGTCATTTGAAAAGTTTCCAAAAACTTCAATTTTCCTTTTTGAAAAATCTCTTTCCATCATCTCTGATGGCTCATCATATGTAGCTCAAGTCAGTTACTCCATTATCCAACCGCATTAAACAGGAACAGCCAGGAACATCAGCCACACAAGAAGAAGTGGGGAAAATAGTGTCGTCTACGGAATACAGTACGATTTGCACATCCCTTTAAACAGTTCAGAGAACTTTGCAATCTCTCTCCTTTTCTGCGGCATACTATACACACATAATATGGAACGTTTATAGTTTTGACGAAAAAATTGGCAGTGCTATACAGTGTGTGGCCAGTGACTTGATTCACAGTTGTGTGGACTGTGTGAGAATGTGCTTACACTTTTGCTGCAGTGCTGCTCCTATCATCACACACCACCTCCGTATGTCTCTGTAAGTGTTCCAATGCATGCTAAAGGAGTATTATGATTTTCATACGACTTGCAACAAAGCATTTTATCAACGTAGACTACTACTACACAAGTGTTTCAAGGATAGATACATAAATACAAAGAGCCAGGGAGGATAAACATAGCAGAATTAACCAACAAAAGCATCTTTGTGTAAGCACAACAAGAGCAAATAACATTCACCCATGTAACGCACACACACACACACATGCTCCTCAAGACTAGAGTATCGCACATGTTTTCTCAAGATTTTATGACAAGCTCTTCTCTTTATTAGTGCATATCAGCGAACAGAGCAAACAATACTGGTTCAGGTTCAAGGTATATATTATGTCATTTTCTTCCTATAGCCAAAAAACATGGTGTGCTTTTAAAATGCCAATTTTACTCGAGATGGACTGAGTCATACTTTCGTAAAACGAAAATCTTTGCAGAGGGCTTAGACTGATAAAGTTTGTTGTTGGCTTATAAGGACAAGGGTATTAAGGGAGGAGACAAGTACATATATTCCACTTTTTAGAGTGGCTTACTTACTACACAATCATTTCTCTGCTTTCTCGGTTCTGTTATTTAATGGAAACAAGCGGGCCTTCGTAATCCCTTGTATCATATTATGTGATTACAGTAATAATATATCTTCAGAAGACTGTCATAGAGGAATATACAACGATTTCTCGAGTAGATTTTGATCGAGGCTCATGTGTATATCTGTATGATGGTATCCAAAAAAACAGGAGTCGTGTCTTGTTCGATAGTCCCTTGGCGAAAGCATGGAAAAGCTATGTCATGTTTTGTGATGGGCACAAACGAACAAGTGAAAGTGAAAGGAAAATGCTTCAAGACATTTGATCGATAGGGAAACCTTCTGTTGTAGATGGTGCGTAAAGTAGAATGCTTGATTCACCCTCCAGCTTTCCACGAGTAAATTTCTGCAAACAAAGAATGAGTGTTGGTAGAATATATATGATGTAATTGAGGGTGACTGTTTTAAGAAGGCGAAGGAACTTAACCTACTATAAATGCTTATACATATTCTCCACAGCTAGGATAATTTTTCACTGTAATAAATGCATACATATACTTTGAGTACTTTCTCCAGTCAGAAAGCCAAAAATTGGCTAGTCTACATCAATTCAAGTCAGAGCAAGTATGTGCATTGATATTCCTGTTTTAAAAAACGGTAGAAGCAAGGCCAATTTTCAAATTAAAAATATTTTTACATTTCATTTCTACGAAACAGTCCCTAACATTTATAGCTGCTTTTCTTGATATTATCATCAATTTTCGGTTATGTAGGACGGGTCTCTTTCCACGCTCCTGCAATCTTCATTAATGGTAATAGCTGAAATGAAAAATCGTGATTTTTCAGTCTCACTCAACGTATGTGTACGTACATATATATATGGGCAGGAATACGTACATAGTATTGCATGCGTGTGCATTTTCCTCGAGTAATAATAATACAATAACATGTTTTCATGCGATGTGCGTTTTCATTATGGATCGAATTTTTCATGAGAACACTATATTTATCCATGATTTTACTCTGTAGTAGTAACGATATCTGGTATGCTTGGTAAAAGAATGCCATAAATGCCGAACTCGCTATATATGAAGACTTGGAGTTCTTCAACATATTTTCTCTCCAGCATGTGCCTCTCTCTCTCTACTGTGTAGTTTGTACGGAGTGTGCCATAGTTTTGTACTTCCTGAAACTTTAATGGAAAGCAGCAACATAAAGCTTTCTTTCAGTCAGACTCGATCACTGGGTACATCTCCTACATAGAGAGCTTGTGGGTATGCATAAAAAGCAATGGAACTAGTATATGAACATGAACTAGACGGGTTTCTTTTTTGCAGGGCTACTTTACAAAATCCCTACATTCGTTCACTTTATGCAAAACATATTTTCGTTCTGGCATTGCTGCTGCGTTCCTAGCAGCTGAGAGAGTGAGTATTTTTCAGTTATTATTATGAATCACGATAGCATACAGCATACATGCTTTTCACGCTCTATAAAGCTCAAACTTTTCTCCACCTTTTGTGATTATGTGCCATTCTCATGACTTCATTCAACTCTTTCTCCAGTCCAGAATATAATGCTTTTGAAACAGCAAGCACATTGATTTCGCGTCACAATGCACACGGTCTTTGCATACGTAAAATTGTAGCAGATGTCTTTTCTTTTGCACTATTGTAGTGTTATTTACAGCTTTCCGTTTCTTTTGTAAAGGTGTTGCAGACAAATATTTGTAGCGTGTGCGGCACTAGCACAATGAATACACGATTCGTTAATCCTGTAAATAAATTGTCCATTTTTGCATAAATCCAGTATCACGAGAAGTATGGAACGGACCAGGCAGGATTAACTTATATAATGCATGTGTACGTGAGCAGCAATAATTGCTACGAACTACGAAGACTGCATTTATTTGCTTTTCATGCCACCATTGTCATTCTTTCATACAAATGGTGTAATTTGCCATTGTACTTACACCGCAGTTTGTCGGCCATTGTGGTGAAATACAGTGGAAAACGATTCCATTAACGTATAGCACAGTAATCATTTCTCAAAACCTATTTGCAGTGTCTTAAACCGTTGTTTTCAGAGGTTTTATATATTATTTGTACATTAACAACTTCGGAAAATCGCCATAAAAGCATGTTCAGTATCGATGAAATCGTCTGTGCTTGCAGCAAAGTACTCTAGTATTCATGCATATCTGCAAAGTTAAAACGTATCTCATTTGATGCATACATGTGTATGCTAGCTAATTCGGGACTCATGCTAATTCAGTTGAAATGGAAAAAATTGTGTTTCATGGCATGATTTATAATTGATAGTAAATTCAGACGAATTTGTCTACAGTTTAAGCAAATATGGGAGGGAGTGTATATGTAAGTGAAGTGAACACGGCATGTGCCAAGGACGCGTTTTGCCCGACTACCTATATTCTCTATTTTTTGCATTTTATCTTTGCTAATGTCGTGTTGATCTCATATACACATACATCCCTTATTTGTACAATATCGTCATATTTATGAATCATTCCTATCTATCAACACCATTTTACATAGCGCACGAACAATTTTAGACTTGATCAACTACCTGCCTGCCTGCAACATTGCATTGGCACGAAAAGAATAATTGTAAATGGTTGAATAAGATATATGGACATGTACGTATGTGTGTAAAGCCGAAAGTGACGAGAAGAATGAGGAGGATTGTAAATGCACACCGATAATACTGGCCAGTTTGCTTGTTCATTCATACGACTTTCAGTTTCAGTTCAACTTACTATAAAAACGTGTTCACATTTCAGCTACAAACATACATTATGCTCTGGATGCTCTCTGCTCACCATTACCATGCTCATCGTCTCTGCAAAAGTACCGAATAGAAATGTGCTCTTCCAACTTCGTACTTCTTTTTGGAGGTGCTTTACAACGTGCGATGTTGTGTGACTCACAGTCAGTTTGCATGAAACGAGCCAAGTTATTAACAAATCCCAGAAAAGCGTCCATGATATGAGAATGAGAAGCAATCACTAAAAGCATTTTGCATTTCAATTGTACTCTTTTCCCTGAAGATTAGCACAGAGACAGGCAGAGATTTTACTTCACCTCCATTAGTGCGATGGAGAAGAGGAAGCGAAAATGAGTGTTCTGTATCATTTCGACTTTCAGCAAACCACTCCATATTCCATGAGCACTAGTACTCTAGCGCTGCTACTCATGTGCACAACACCAATAAGAAACTTTTGTGTATCCCTTATGGAATGAACGAAACTCTACGGAAATATTAAAACTTGGGGAAGCCTCATCAGCATGACATGATTTTGTCAGTCTGCTGTAAGTGCTTGTATGTTACAGATGTACGTTGATGACTTGTATGCTAAAAGAACAAAATGACTAAACCATCTTAAATTCCGCAGCATATTATATTTTTTGTTGGCCAGATTTTTTGCTTCAGTTTCGTGTTTTCTAGCACTTCTAACCAAGTAGCTTTTCTAAACCAAAAACTCCAGAATTCTGTACACCACTTCACTTAAGAATAGTCATTTTTGAAGTGTATATCATACTTGTCGCATATATATCGGTATATTATAGTGTTTAGCCACCATGTTTCTTTCTTATGCGTTGTTTCAACTTCGTCTAATCAACACTGACTTCATATGTGGGAGGTTCCACTGCTTGAAATTATGTGCATTGTAAAAGGTCTATCATTATTGTTCGCTCAGCATACAACATGCGTGGAAATTTCACTTATTATTTTGCAAGGAGGTTTTTTATGTGAGATGAGAACCTAGTTGCTAGCTGGACTTTTTATGTTGTCAAACTTGCTTCGTGAGCGTTTCAATGCGGCATGTCTGAGCTGAGAACGTGTAAAAAACTCTACACCATTCGTAGTACAATTGACCACTGCTGTCATATTTTCATGCAGGAGCATATCTTATGGACAATGGAGATCCAAAAACAATGTGAAAATTTGTATAGTAGTAAGCTTACTTGGCTCATTTCATTTTTCCCAATTACACAAACCCGTACTCCATACATGTAAAAATGCGTGCAAAAGTACATATATCTACATGTACAAATATTATGGAAAACATATTTTATATCATTGGTTGGCTTATGATATGATTAAATAACCTTGTAGTATGTTCTCTGCCAGTGATTATGTGCTACCAAGTAGTAATTCTCATGTACAATGTATGCATGCGGTTTTGTTGTAGGAGAGGCTCGGCTCAGCACACACATGGAAATAAAAAGGATGTGTATTATCGCGAACATTTGTATCTCAAATTAATAACTAATATGTTGCGTGTAAAGTGCATGATAAGAGCAAAAACGCTATCGCTGGATTAAACATTTTTGGTGATTACGTTGCCTCAGGGTAGTCAATTGTTGCCAGTGCCAGGATCACAATTTTTCCCAAGTTTGCTCTGAGGCTGTGATGAAGCATCCAGGAAATTTCAGTTAAATTGACTTGTTTAACTTACTTAAACTACGTAATCATGATAAATTGTCGTCGTTTTGATAGAGACACTGAAATGAACATTTCCACATCGTAGACGATTTAATTAATTTCAAATGTTTTTCTTTCGCCCAGATCGGAGTGATGCAGGTGACGCACTAGAGCTTCTCAGTGGAAAGCAATTTTGCATCGGTGTCGGCAGACAAGCTTAAATGAGATATTTTCCCACTTGCAAACTGGAGTTTGCAAATCAGTGGAGGCTGGAATTCCTCAGAGGGTCACAATCCTGACGAGCAATAATATCTCAGCGTATATATCACCGGAGGATTGATTGATTGCGTCCTGCGTTTCCGTGAAACCAGAGAGAAGCAGGTCGCGTCAGCTTTGATGCGGAGGACAGGCGTGAGGACAAACAAACGTGAAGACTACTGAACACACACAGCACACACGGAAAGAACTCTCTAACAGCACTTCTGAACCACATTCTAATAAAGTATAAAACCAGCTTGTTTGGGGGAAAAGGGTGAATTGCGTGCACGTTGGGATGTGTGTTATGTAATATAAGTGTAGTGGTGTGTTCTCGAGTTCAAAGCTGGCGTCTGCGGGTTAAAGCCAAATCTTTTTTCCACACTCATATTTACTCTGTCCCCATTATATCTGCCATAATACACACACAGCAGAGAAAGAGAGCACTCCAATTGAAGTTTTTCACTCAAAGTACCTTTACCTTTGCCATTGAAGACAGTTTGACGTGTGTGGACGACTGTGCGCTGGCTGAGAAAATTTGTTGTGCTAGTTTTTAGTAGAAAGTGTGGAATATCTTCGGCACAGGTCGAACGGTCTACCTCTGCCACGATGGCCAGTTTTCGTGGTGCCTTGTTAAGTTTAAATGGTAGCTGCGCAGTCATAGGCCGAAGTGGAAGCTCGACTATCGGAAGTGGGAATAGTCCAGTGGCCTGGGTAGCGAACAAGGGACTACCAGCAGCACCTCTGGTAAGGATTACCACGAGGCCCTGTGCGAAGACAAACTTGCCTATGATAAACGCTTTCCCTAGCTGCAAACCATTGACCACTTTAGCTTGTAAAAGATTTCCTATTTTGAGCTTTAGTAATAATGGTAAAGGTAAAGTTGACGTGTACTCGTTATGGAATAGTGGAGCGGGACTTCAAGCCAACCGTTCCCTTACAACTCCACCTAGCAAGAATATTCAGCTACCTGTATGCAGTCATCGAAGAAGAGCCTCAGAAAATTCGGTAAGTACTAACTCAAGCGTAAAATTCATTACTCCTGTTGTGTGCATGCTATCTCTGCATCATCCAGTGGAAGTAATCCTACTCTAGATGTAGTTTTCTCTCCTCCTCCTTTCGTTTTTTTTATTTTCGAAGCATGATTGTGATTAATGAGCGAATCGGCAGAATGCAGAAGCAACGATGGAAGGAGAGAAGAATGATTGATATGGGCTGCTGGTTGTGTGTGTGTTTTGGTGTGTGCACATGTGTAAATACAACACATTTCGAAATGTGTGTTATGTGCTACTCCTAACAAATTATCCGTCAGTCTGGAAGCTGCACTGTACACGCAAAGATATTCTTTCACTTACACACGTTTTTCAGGGAACTCGTGCATTTCCATTTTAGCACAAGACTCGCGGCTCGTTGACATGCGACATCCAAGAAAGTCATCAATATTGCCTCTGTCTGCGTGTCTGAACTCCCTGGAAATACAAACGAGGCAGTCTGGAAGTGGCAAGGTTGATATGTAATGATAAAAAATACTTAAGACGATGCTGCTGCTGCTCCCTTTTGCGTTGGTACAACTGCATAAAAGACATAAAGCACGTGTTCATTTTACTTCACAACAAGTGATGAATAGGTTCCTCTCTTCTTGGCATAAGTAATTAATAGTTGTACCATAAAAAATGCCATCGTTTTTTCGTGAAAAGGGAGTCTTTCTGGAATTCTTGGAATGGGGTTTGCCAAGGGAAAGAAAGAAAAGGGGCAGTGCAAAAGTGAAAGTCTACGAAAAATGTATTTCTGCTAGTGCCGTTCAAATGGCTATTACATTTATTTTTCTGTCGGGCTCTAGACTTTGGGCCACACGATTCCACTATGAATGTCGGGAATGATTTTCTAATGTCCCTTCTTGCCTCTACCCATTTGAGTAAGGGAGTAGTTAGTAGAGCTTAGGGTTGAGAGAAAGAAAAACCTACAGAATACGGAATAATTTTTCAATGGTTTATATCCGGGGCCCATTTCAACTTTTCAAGAGCTGATCTTTTTTGTCCTATATAGCTCAACTTTACGTACTCTTCATAATAACCCGATTACTAATGCATGCATATAATATGTATGGGTATTACAAATTGGCGTTAGAAGTACACTCCAAGTCAATGAGAGACAATTGTACTGAACAAGTTTTCAGGACTAAACGTTTTTGATTTGAGTATAAAAAGCTTTTAATGTGACTTCGAGCACCAGACCAGTTTTGCTATCGATCGATCACTTGCATGTATTTGAATTAGGTCTTCTCTCCGAGGTCGAGGGGAAAGCAGAGAGCGGTGATGCATTTCAATTTTGGGAGTAGCTGACTAAACAAGCTAAAGGACACGACACATAGAGAATATGTGTATGTATCTACCCCTCATATTGACATCAAACCTAAATATTGTCTATCCCTATCTGCAATTAAATTGCTAATCTAATAGCTGGTGGAAATTAAATGTTAAAATACTTGCTATATGCACCAAGATACAATTATATCAACCTTAGCAAACAGTTCCAGCTTGGTTTTTGGTTCAATACGAGAAAGGTGCACGAATTATCAATATTCTGGAGTTATATAGAATATGGAGATGTACACTTGATATCTTATCAACAACATTCATTCAACATTAGATATATAAGGGTAACCAGCAATATAGCATCCAGCAGAAAAAGTCATTATAAATCAGAATCAGACTGTTGACGGGGACAGTGCCAAAACAAACAATTAAAGTAAATAGAAAATCGTGACCTCATTCCAGGTCTACATGTACATGCATACATGAAAATGTAATGATTCATAATAATCACTGTAAATTGATGGAGTCATTCGGGTTGTTAACCATGCAGTACTGTATAGTCACAGAAAAAAGTTAGGGTAGAATAGAAGCAGAGTCTATTACAGAATGTTTAAAAAAATTGGCATAAACCTCCACCCTAACTAGCATTTTTCTGGCGCCTGGACAATAAACAAATGGCCCCCACCCAAGTCATTTGGAAATGCCTTTTAACATTATTTACTGAAAGAGTTTCTGACGGAATCTTTGCGGAATCTTTCCCTTTTGTTATTATAAAATTTGTGAATTAACAAGTACTTTTATTTTGGAACTCAACGCCATCAGGCTAGCCATGAAGTCGATTATTTCAAATTCCCTGTGCCAAATTGGTGGATAAAGTTATGTTCTTAGTTCTTACTTGAAAACGGAATTACTTCACAAATTCACAAGTAAATAAATATATGCAAAAGTGTGTATTGCCGTATGACTTCATAAAAAATAGACATTTGCAAACTTGCGTCAAGTAATTCACGGGTTTTTGTTTTGAAGAAATAAAATTGACATTTTCAAAGCGAGTCAATTTGAGCCGAGACAATTTTCGAAGTCTCCAATATATGCAAACATACTTATATAGAGAACGATGTGAATTTTCAATGGAAATATCGTGTGGCACGCAGTCAGAAGCCAATTTCCACACGATGTCTTTGTTTGGATTACATGTTTAATGCACATGACTTTGTATTCACTTTGATTGGGCGGTGTCTGTCTGACGTTATTGCCATTTCTGCATTCCTCGATCATTCGTCATTTCTCTTGCCGTTACTTGCACCAAATGTATTTCTTTTGTTGTTAGTTGTGCCTTGTACATGGTGGGATCAAATACAATACACAATGGGTAAAAGTATTATATTTTTCTGAGCCCGTTTTTGGTGCACGTAGAATAGAGGTTCAGCAATACACTTCATTGGTGTCAGGCAAGAACAGAAGCAGCGATTGAGCTGGTTCGTTCTCGTTGGAAAGGGAAAGATTGGCCATGATGACAATAAATGATCACGCATGGACTGTTTTAGGCAAGAACACAATGTAGTCAAAAAACGTGTCAAACATGCTTTTTTATTAGTTCCGACATACCAAAAGAGAGTTGAATCGGGTAGACAAAGTTGTTCACTTAATGCTTTACTAACTTCGTTAGTTGGTGACGGTGTCGTATGATGTACAAAACCACACAGATTCGGGAAACAAATGTTCCTTCTTCTGCAAACGTATTTTACATCCCAATTTCGCAGATGGACTTCGAAAGTAGGTGGTACATGATACTTCTATGCCGACACTTCCTTTAGCCAGCATGACATTTCATTCATGGCACATAGTCCACTAATGCTATACATTTGTCAAGTTCCCAATTTGATTTGTGTAGACAAGGCAGAAAAATGTGATCATTTGGTTAGTGCGTCTACGAACGAAGGAAACTTTTTTATTCTGCTATTCTTCCAGTCTCACAATGAATATATGTGAAATCTGTGAAGGCTTATGTGTCATCAATCAGACATCTGGTATTTCCAAAGGCTTTTACTCCACGATGGATTAACCCAAATTGGCATATCGACTTATTCGAGGAACCTGCTGGAACGCTGACTTTAAGAGACTTTCAGGAAGCCTGAATAAAGTTCGTCTCCCTTTCTGGACACATTATGCACGAATATTAAAGCCTGAGCATTCTATGCATTGTTTTAGTAACGTAACATATGCGCATGATGTTTCGCAAACGTGTCAACCGTGTCAATAAAACTCATTTCATACTAT
The DNA here is from genome assembly GCA_034687055.1 of Heteromurus nitidus. Classification (NCBI taxonomy): domain Eukaryota; kingdom Metazoa; phylum Arthropoda; class Collembola; order Entomobryomorpha; family Entomobryidae; genus Heteromurus; species Heteromurus nitidus. Next base: position 31,129 of record JAQFZW010000739.1, on the reverse strand, counting down.
TCTTATCTTCATGCACGTCGATATAAAATGAGTAAATATACGTACATCAATTCATTCAGCGTAATTGTTTCCGTCAGTCAGAACAATTCTATAAATTGCAATATAGATAAAGTTCACCACTGCCAAGCGTAAAGTCAATCTGATAGTTCGTTCGAAAATTATCTGAACGACATGTAGGATATAGGCAACTATAAATGGAATGTACAATGTATGAGCACAAGGTATGCTTGATGGGAGTCTACATTAGCTGAGAAAGATGCAACTGAAAGACTTTCATGAATTGCGGATTTACTTCTTCGGAATCGTACAGGAGAAATTGATTGTGTGGGTGGTTTACCCACGTCGATCACAACCAGCACACTCAGACAATGCGGAAGATTGCAATTTGCAATGATCTCGGGAACCGCTTATTTCTTTCTCCTTTAAATCATATCTCAACTAGTATAACCGTCATCGCACGTTATAGTCACGTTTGCAATTCAAGTACATTTGCATCGGAAGTGAACACCAAGGGCTCATAGAGGAAAAAAGTTGCCCATTTGGTGTACCAAAAGTTTCCTCATGCAAAGACTACACCTCTAGCAGCTAACTTAAATAGAAAAGCATTGACCGTGAGGAAAGAAATTCGAGGAAGTATCACAAAAGGAAACTCCCTAGCATCCGAAACAACATTGGTCTTTTCGTGTTCTTTTTTCTCTTTCCCCTACTCTCGCTCTTCTGCAAGGAAAAAGTACTTTGCTCCTAAAAATGTGCACATCACAACCCAAATCCCAGATATTTTTTCTGTATTTCCATTTTCCTTTTCTTCCTTCCAGCAAGAAGACTTTCCTTTTGGAGCGAAGGAAATGTAGGTCTTAGCCAATGAGTACATATGAAATTGTACAAACAGAGAATACTAGTACCAGATGAAATGTACTCAACCAACCTAGCTCTTCCTCGTTTTTTTCCTTCTCTTTTTTTTATTACAAGATGGAATTCACAGGCATAAACATAAGATATTTTTTATTTCATTATATTCCACAAACCACTTGTACTCTAGGTTCTGCCTTTATTTCCGCTTTTTGAAAGCTTGCATGTGCAAAAAGGCTTGAAGTAGGTCCATAGTTGTCACACAAGTTGGAGAAAGCAACCACTTAATACATATCATATTCAATGATATGCAGAGTCTCTCTTCATTTTTAGCGCTGTTGCCATACGGTGAGACATACTACAGCTCTCTCTCTCTCTCTCTTGGCAAAATGAGCGGCGAAAGTAAATGTATGATGAAAGTGGGACTTCTCATAACTTCGTGTTTTTACCACTTTGAGAGGCGTGCCTAAAGTGCATATGGCTCTACATGGATACGTATGTAGTAGAAAATTATATGGTAATATGATTCATTCAGATTATTAGGACGAGTAGCAGACATGGCGGGGAGGCAAGTTAATGGAAAGGAACTCTTAGGCATTTCACGACAAGGCTAGATGAGTAGTCAAAGCTGCATAATTTAATGAGGTATGTGTGAACAGTGGAGTGTGCTGTGGTATTTCTTTTCCAGTAGTGTTCCTCCACAGCAAATTAGGAGCGCAATTTCCTTGATTCCTTTCCCAGTCCACATTTTTCTCCTTTTCACTTACGAAGGAGAAAGATGTATTTGACTCTCGAAAATTGATGAGAGTAATGATGATGACGATTGTGCTGGTGCAGCTGCTACTCGAGACTACTATTCTCACTGGTAGTCCCTTCTCTTCCTACGCTACAGCAGGACAAAAATCGTGACTACCAAAGTACACGAAGATTTTTCACTCCTTTTTTATTCATTGATGTCATTTAGCATACGCGTACGATCTTTTCGGTGGCACGAATTAGGAACGTAAAAAATAATTCAGGATGTTAAGTTTTGTGCAGCTCGTTACTACCATTTACAATAGCTTCTTGGACTTGTCAAATTGCTGTTGGAAAGTAAAAGGCATCAATATATACGACCACGTACATCAAGTCACACACTCACACACCCACTGCTGCTGCTACTGTTAGGGGCAGAGTGCAGTCTTTAGTAATAATGTAGCATAACCATTCACGCTTTTATTTTTCATCTTCTTGTAATAACATGCATGCACGTAGAGGCGTTGTAGTTTTCTTTGAGCTTAAAAGTCATCTTGAGGAAGAATGGTTTTCAACGTTTTTTTCTTCTTCCTTTTTTTCCTCATTCCAGCCGGCCTTCTTTCTCGCTCTAAGATATACCTTTCTTTTTGCTTGCTTTTTTATTTTCTCCTCTGATCCCGGTACTGCGGGGTGTGTGTTACTCACGAGGAGTAACGGTTCCCATATGCAATGTGTTTTGTTTCCTCCTTGAAAACAGCACAGACACACACACACTGTCCCTTTCCCCATTCACTTCATATCTTTTCGCTGGTGTTATTGCCTCACATCACATATCCTCTTCCTTCTCTTCCTGCCTCTCTTGTTCGTACTACATCGCTCATCATGGGTCGCGTAGTGGGAAAGGAGTTAGTTGGGAGAGGCAGCTCGGAATGCTGATTTACGAGGTGTATGTAAGTAGAATGAATGAATGGGAAGATCTGAAATAGAACGAGTCGTTCTCACTCTGTCCCTGCTACTATATTACAACAAACCCCATCCCATCGCATCGTTTTGCTTTGCTACCTCTCTTCGTCTTTTCCATTTCAGGTCAACGTTTACCGCCCTTCCTTTTGCTTGCACGTTTATCACAGTGGAAAGTTGTAACAGGGGAATTCATGCTGTGCCTTTTCTCTCTTTTCTCTTTCCTTCCCTTTCTTTCTCTTTCCCTTCATTTTGCCTCCTTTCTTTCCACCTGGTTTTTCATGAGGAAGGAGTAATAATAAGAGGCAGCTTGCATAGCACTTGCTTGTCGAGTTCTCTTATTCTCTTGCTTTCCACTTCGCTCGCAAAAAAAGTTTGGGTTTAACAAGGTCCTTTGAAGAGGCTAGAGCAAGCCTACTTCGTATACAAATGTACATAATAGTATACCCAAACCTACATTAATGGCTGTGGTATCAGGAGTGTGGAGTTGAGACGCGGGTTTCTCTCCCCTGTAACATATAATGAAGTGCAAGTGGATTGCATGCACACAACACTTGTACCTGTAGTGTGGTGGGTGACGCAATGCAATGATAAAATGAACCAGCATCTCAAATCCAAAGGGGCATACCGCATCTGGATAGGTCTATTCTTTCTTTTTCCTGATTGTGTCTCTTGCATATATGATGCACCGCGGCAGCAAAGACCTCGACGATGTATATTCGTACTTTCCGATGGAATGAATGAAACATGTGATATTTTGAATTCATAATACAGTTTGTAAATTCATAATTGTAAATTCAGTGCCTTATGACAGGGAAACTAATTCATAAAGATTTCAGAAATATTTAAAAAGTGAAAGATTTCTTTATGGAGAAAGCACATCGAAGACGGTCATCTTGTTTACTCTTCAGGTATTAATATGACGCATGCCTTAGGGATATGTGCATGGCCAGTTAATGACTCTTAGACTTTCATATAAGGCCGCATATGTGTAAACTCGACACGAGTGTCAGACATTCAAGCAGTATATTCGAGAGAAAGCTTGAATGAATGCCTGGAGCATTCTGGTTGTCATCCTTTCAGAAAGTTGAGAGCGATTTTAAACTTTGCATGTTAATCAAGAGAATGGAATTCAACGGAAAGGGAAGTACATACATACACACGTTGCTGCATGCACTCTGCTTTAGTGACACTAAAGTACACACGCGTAGAATCCTCATACTTACTCGATAGCATACAAGAACCAACTCTGTCGATCCAACTTTCACTTTCTGTTGGCTGGCAATGGGCCAAGTTTGAGTCCTGCAATCAGCAGAAAGTGCATATAGCAGAGGGATATTTAATCGCACGGAAGAAGTTACCTAACATTTCCGACTAACGGTCCACTCTGTTTTACTAATAAATATGTGCGTTTCAAATGGGACTTGTACAATGTTTCAGGACGAGTCTTTCCTCCACATCCACCACAATTGCGTGTAAAAGTTGTGAAAGCAATTTTACAACGCATGCATATAAGATTTCTACCACAAACACTATTACTTTTCCCCTGTTAAAATGATATTTCTCCAGGCGTTCACTGCTGTAATCTATTTAAATTCGCCATTTGGAAGTGATTATGCGTGGCTGGTGAAAGAAGGGAAGGGATATATAGAAATGTGTAGCTTATATACATGTAACGGAGGTTGCATGGAAGTGCGTGCTTTATAATGTGGAAGTGAGCCCTATCGTTGAGTACCATGGAGTGAAAAAGCTACTGTAAAAACTTGGGAAAATGGAGGCACACACGCAAGAACGCTAGATGATGTCAAGTCTTGGAATAACGCTATTACGATTATATGTGTATACCTCTTTCATACAGAAAACGAAAAAGAATAGTACGAATGTAAGATTCAGAAAACAATACTTTTTTTCTCTGCTGCAAAAAAACTTTATTCCATTCAGGTACGCAGAAGGAATTTCTTTCTAGTATCGCGAAGCAGCCAATAAAGGAGATGTATGCTTGAATCAGTCAGAACAATTCGTTGTGAAAGTTCAATAAAGAACACAAAAATGTCTTTTGATAAAAGATAGCGTTCTTGTATAACACGAACTAATGTATATGCTAATATTGTTTGCTCCGCGCTATGTATATGGTTCCGTATGCTAAAGACTAGAGTAAAGAGTGCAAAGGGCTTCTAGACGGGGCGCGGATGCTATATGTAGAGTAGAGTTCTTTGATGTTATGCATAAATTGAATCTTGCCTACTCGAAGTGTTCTGCAAGGATTATTTGCTTTGCATGAGATGTTAAACAGATGTTTGCGTCCCTGCTATTCATTGGTTTCAATTTGGTTTGTAGTAGTACCATAATCGGAGGCACAAGGAAAGAATGTCGTCTGCAATACACATGTCTACTATATCATTTTGAATGGAAGGAACAAATAAGTGGCCTTCCAATTTCTGTTTCACTTTCTTAAATCAACTGATTCCCTGCTACCGTCTTGCCGCGCATCGTCGTCCGTCCCAAGAATTATATTAAACTCATCGCGGACATTGTTGTTGTTGTTCAACATGAGATAGAATGTTAGTGGAAACCATACCATTTCCTTTTCACCCAGATAATGTGCATCTTTTTTTTTACTTATTATTCTTTTCTCCGTTCAGTACACATATAGCATGTATATAACTACATCAGTACATGGGAGGAGAAGGGTTTGGCACAATAACATTCATACGTATATATATATAATATAACATACTTGTTTTTGATGACGGTGAGATTATTATTATTTACGATATCTGTATACAAATGGGACGAGAGTTCCGTGGAAAAAGTTGGTCTCTCCACTGTTAAAGCTGGAATCAGTTCCCTCCCCGCATAAAAGTACGGCAAACCTTCCCTTGTTTTATAGATAGCATTTGTGTACGCTTCGTTTGCAGAGGAAGCGGTGGTAGCGGGGAGCGATGCTAAATCTTTGTGGACTTAATAGCTGCGTGCTCTCCTCTAAGACGCGAACAAATATAAGGGTTTATGAAGAAGAAGAAGTCTCAACGACATAAAGGCACCTTCCAACTTTTTCCTCCAGACCGAAAAACTCTCGGAACTTTAGTGAGAACAATAATTTTATTTTTTTTGGTTTGTGCCCCCAGTGCTGATGGTAATAAACTCTTTTAAGCCGAGGGTAATGTAATTCGCTGGCACGAAATTGGCACTTGGACTTAAATTCTTGGCACGACACTCTCTCGCTTGAACTACCTTCGAGGAATGAAGAGCTGCTGGAAACTAAGGCGAGCAAATGATTAAACTTAAAGACTATTAACAGCAGTTGCTAGAAGTAAGCAGCTACTTCCAATTTCTAATTAGTGGCATACACAGATTTTTAAAGATGATATTAAAGACTCATTCTGCCCAAACTAACCAAAATAATGGTACGCTAAATGTGGGGAACCAACCTTAACATGTATCGCGTATATATGTGTTAACGGCAGTTAAGACTGTTTTTAAAAAACATCACAATTGCCTCTTGCTGTCTGATTGTGAGTAAAAAGTGATTTTATTTCATATCTATGCCATTATTCATTTAAAGACATTCATGCGAGAACTTCTAGAAATATTTTGTTCAATCTAAGTTCACCTTGTGTCTAATAATTTTTGTCAAAGAACATTTCATGTTCATGTTGTGGGCAATGAACCGATCAGTATTTTATGATAACTTTATTCCTTCGAATGGTTCAATTCGTAGATTCCCGAAATCAATATGCATAGGTTCAGTTTCATTTGTTTTGCATGTGTATACCATAATAGGACTTTCCAGAAGGAGGATATGACCGGGTGGGCGGATTTTAATATGAATAGCTTTCGTACTCGCAACTTCCACGGGACACCAATTTCTTTCAATATTTACTCTGACCAGAAGTGCATTGAATTGCTGCGGAGACAGACACTGAATTGGGCTCAATACGCATGGTACTTCCAGCACACAAGTGTTTACAAATCGTGATAAGATAATTCCGTTTTCGGCAAACTTGTTTCTACTCTTCTGCCTGTTCCTTTCCAAATGAGTGGCAATTTCCACAATTCGTTATATAACTTCCTTTCAGAAATGCCGTCTTGGAGGTTGACATTTGTCTCTGTCGAGGAAACAAGATATTAATCTTTTTACAATGTGTTCACTCACATTCTTCCACCAAAGATCCAATCTGCAGCTTTCTCTCGCAGAAATTTTGTCTCTTCTGCGCACTCACTTCGTTCCTTTGTGAATATGAATTTCAATGGAACGATACTGATACTTACAGAACCCATATTTAAATGCTTTTAAAATGGCCGTTTCGTTTAACACCACCTGTTTGGAAATATATAACTAATATAACGTCCGAATAAGCCCGATTTTAGTGAGTATGTCGACATGACTTTATCTATTTAAATGTTTCTGCTCAGACAATTTCTTGCGGTAATGCATTTCGGTAGCCCAATTACCCGAAAAGGCAATGCTGACATGTGTATGTGATAAAGCTACACACGTGGGGTCATAATCAATTTATTATTAGTATTACGAATGCAATTTTTCATGCGTATCACAAAAAGAGGAATTTTTATTCGACTGACTCTTCCGCGACTCAATTTTCCGGATTTTTCACATCGATCCATCAAAACTTTCTGCTTACTGCTTGGGCGGTAGCATTTTTGCGATGGGCGTAAATAGGGTGGACAAACTTTTCCGTTTAGTCATGCAGACTTGGCACTTGCTCGACATCTCAAAATTGCTCCTCAGTATTGTTCAGTGAAGAAAAGTGCCCTTCCCGAGTATATTAATATATAAAATGCAGGCGAGGGAACCGCATATCCTAAGTTATAAATTTTACCTCTCTTTCTCCACCATTCTTCATAACTTTCAGCAATACTTAACGTATTTGTCATTTCCTAGCAGCATGAATGTGAAATGGGCTACCACTGCTATCATTTTGTTCGTCGTCGTCAGCCAGTTTAGTGAAAGTAAACTGGTTTTTGCACAATACGGGATTGGTGCTTGGACTGTCACAACGTAACTATTGTGAGAAGTTCAATTGATTCGTAATTCTGTTAAAGCGAGCTCATTACTTTGCCTCCATCCCAAACACGTTTAGGGTGGGATATGTTCGGTAAATGGATGATCTCCTTCGGTTTCGTAATGGGAGTGGAAGGTTTTTAACAACCTTTTCTCGTTTATATCTCTTACAAGCACCAGCACATCACGGCTGACTGGCTAGTTGGAGCGTGTACACATGTTCACTGCTACTGCTACTACATGGTCACTCTGCCAGTACGATATTTACGATCCAAAAATTTCATTACATCCAAGCGAGTATACAGCTTTTATTGTTAGTATGACTGCTCATTCCGAACAAGGATTTTATGGCCTCTTCTTGTCAGAGTTAATGGGCTAACCAGAATGGCACTGCATAGGATTACGGCGATTGAAACTGCCTCACTTACAAAAGGAGAGTTCATTCTGCTGTAAACTAGATTTGGCAATGCTTTCTCCAAAACGAGGTAACAAAAATGAGAGTAGTCCCAGTTTCCGACAATGATTTTTGTGATGGCGGAGGAAATGGGTATGAGTCTGATGTGTCACACAGTCCCTTCAACATGAATGAGGCACTATCCCCACTGACGTAAATGGAACAGAGGAAGGTTGTCAGGCGGCTAAGAGATCAGCAGGAACTTCTATAGTCATATATGTCGGCGTAACGAGATGTCACAAAATGACAAAAGTCTACAATATTTTATGCAAAATTTATGCCCTGAGAACTGCTACCATCCACTTTATCACAACTTTCATTTCTGTACATTGACTTGTCTAGAGAAAAGTGTGCCCGGGCCGTCGCTCAAATGCACATCCAGACAACACTATCTTTAAACCACCGAACTGACTGTCAAGTCAACTGAATTTGGATGTCTTGCAGATACCTTGTTGTTGTTATTTAACTTCAACATACACGTCTGTAATACGTCTAACAAGCTATAAATACCACACCTGTATCCCATATTTATTTCCACTGGCTGGTGAACAATATTTGGAGAAAAGAGGGGAAGTTTCAGAATCCAGTTGTAGGGATTTTCCATGTTTTCAGCAACTATATTGGCCAAAAGCATGCTGAAAAAGTTTTCACTCGACTCAAAAGAAGTAAAGGAAGATATCGTATTACCTTATGTAACATTATAAACTGACAGGGAACGAGGGAACGCAGCGGAGACGGAATTTTTTTGACTGCTTTCACCATGCTTTCACTCCTGCAAATTCAAACACCATAACTTTCTTTTAGAACTTAAAAATGGAAGAATAAGTAAATGCTGGAAAAGTTTGCAATTAGGGAAGAATGGGTTAAATGTTGGGATAGCTGGAGAACTTGGCTAGTGTTCTCGTACGTGCATGTACAGCTTATTATGTGCTTATTTGATATGTAATAGGATATATGTAGAAGGGGGAAATAATTTTGTACAAGTTGATGTATGACGAATGCTTTATTCCTTTCCAGGTCTCTGACATAATTGAAAGCAAAAGTCAGAGTGAAACAAGCCAAGCTAATTAAGTTTCTTGAAGACAGTATCCCGCATCCCATGTCAAGTGTGCACTTGTGCACATGCATTATACATACATGGAGCATGGATGTGTATGAATTAAGCATGCCTATTTGAAGCTGTGCTATGTCTTGCTTGGAAACTTTAGTCCTTACAATTCATTAAAAATCAATTTACGTGTGCTCCTATTGATTTAATTAACGCGTGCATAGATTCCAGTACTAAAATGGTGTCAGCCACAGCAGCGTTTCACTGTATCTACGTTTTTGGTAGATGTCATGTCGACCTGTCGGCCACTTATGCATTCCCCCTGATTGTCTGTCTGTCTACATGTGATTTACATCAAATATGAATTTACAAAAATATACCATGCGCTTCTGCTCCTCGTTCTCGTTTAGCATACTTTCACAATCATCCAAAATTTCATGACATGCCATGACTTTCTAGAGTTACAGCCTACATAATCATTAGTTACCACACTGGTTATATTTTGGTTCAACCAATTTTCTTTACAGCAATATGAAGTCGTTTGAAAGCTAAATATTTAATTGGTTTGTATTTCAGGGCTACCTGATATTCTCATCTTTCAGAGCTTGGAAACCTAACACAAAAAGCTCAATTGGCCTAACCGGTTCAAAAGCGTTATTTTCCTCCAAGACAACGTCTGACCTAGATGGAAATGCTATTTCCCATCCTGGATCAACGTCTACTGCTGTTCCTTCGAGTGCCAAAATTGACTCTTCAGCCAATATGTCGACCATGTCCTCGTCTCAACTCTCCACTCACGAAGGTAAGCACACACATACATATATATATTAATATCCACCCATGTGTAGCCCATTCTATTATCAATTTTCCCCGTTAGTTCCTCCCGTCATTCAATTTTGCACAGGGCAGCAAAAATGGTATTTATAAGAAAACTCAGGCTGACAACCTTTATATCTCGTTAGTTGCCTGCGTTCCTTTTCATCAGCGTCGTGCCTTCAGCTCCTTCATGCCGTACTCTTCTTGATCTCGTTTTCTTTTCCCCTTCGATGAAAGCCTTTTCGTGAAAATTCATTTACTGGATTGAATCTCGAAATGTAGTTCGTACGACGCTTAATAATAAGAGCGATGCGATGGAGCTTTGTTGTTTCCGTTCCATTTGATGATCCTTTTATTTGTGCCAACTAAACGCATGCACATAAATGGCTTTTCAGTTAGTTGAATACGTATTCAACTCTACCTTCTCTTCTATAGTTCCCTTTCAACTCAAAGTAATCAGCAGAGGAGAGCCGATTACCAAGCTCTGTAAAGACTCTCCTTTCTCCCCATGTTTCCTCTGGAGAACTTCAGAGCAAAAACGAAAGTGATGAGCGTAATGATAACGTATATCGTACTGGAGCGAATAGAGTGATGCACATCATAAATGATGGATTTAGTGTGAAAAGTTGTTCCGGTGTCTTGCTAAAGATGTACTACAAGGAAGCTATAAGCTATATTTCTTACCTGTTGTGTGTTATACATGTTGTTTCTTATTAGCAACAAACATAATATCCTCCTCACTCCGCACCCACTACGACGACGCCATACAGCAACGAACGAATTTAAATCTACATTTCTCGGAAATTGAAACAGTTGCTTGTGGTGTAGAAAGTTTCGAAAAGGTGGCTCACAGAACTGTTCAGTCCTAATGGAGCATAGACCAGACTCACTGGCAATGTTCCAGAATTTCTGTAGTCGACGATGTATATTCATTATTCAGCTAAGAAACACGGATACACTATATATGTTGTAGGTGGAATAACACTCGGCCTCATGTTTGACTTGTGAGAGGCAATCTAACCACACTGCCGATGAAGGATCACTCCGATTTACGCTAATGGCCATACTGACATACATGCACAAGCCATAAATTTGGAATCTTGCAGAGTTATATCGTGTAATTAATCAACATACAGCTTCTACAAGCATAACCATGAATTGAAACTTTATTTTTCAAACTTTAACGCGTGTACTTACTTAATTTCGAAATATTTTCTTTAGTCGACATACAACAATGAGCTTTTGTCTAGGGAGATATATAAATGCAAAGTTTAGGTATAAAATTCAAAGTGGTTCGATAGCTTGTTTCTGTTTCCAGATTTGTTTACGGCAGAAGGAAAAGAATGGCAGCGTCTTGCCATGAATTCAAGGATGAATCGGCCATAAAATGGAAAAAATCTCATTGGTTATTAGATGTTTGTATTGATTTTCCCCTGTGGAAATGAAGAGAGAAAATGTGAAGATCTGTCAGCAGGAGAAGAAGCCTGTAAAAACTCCTTATTCTGCAGAAAAAGCAGGTATTGAAGCTTTCAACTTCAATAGCTAAGTGATGTTTCTACACTTTACAAAGGTAAGCAGTTTTCTGTGAAGACTGTCTTGCTCATATGAAAAAAAATCATATAGTCACGAGCTACAAACGATATTGATACGGTTGGCCTGACTGAAGTTTGTAGGTTGCAGTTGCCAGAACTTTGGGAATTTTATAGGGCAAAGCGCTACTAACGTCATCCAGCTGAAGTGCAAAAAAATGTAAGAATACAGGCAACTCGAAGTTTTCTCTCGCATTTTGCAACCATATCTTTCCACCTCATGGAGATCTTGAAATTAAATTTAGCAGCACAGATGAACATTGAACACTCAGCGGAACTCTAGTATGGTGTATCTTTCACTTAAAATGTCTTTTAAAGTTGAAGACGGAAAAGGATGTGCATAACATTAGTATAGCATGATGTTTTATATGGGTTAATTCATATCATATATACGTGCTTGAATGACTGACAATTCTGCCCAGAATCATAACAGAACCAAAGCAATTTTCAAGGGAAAGTGACAAAACTCTGTAAATAGAATATTTCGGAAGAGTTTGATAAAGTGCTCAGTTAGCACGAACATTTCTCGTCTTGAGAAATGTGATGCTAATGATCTGAAGTCGCCCATGTTGTTAACAACAAAGGTATATTGAAATCCTGTTTTGTGAGGCTCTGTATATATAGGTGCTTGTGCCTCACTCATAACTCCCATATTCAGCATATGCTATATACAACTTGGTGCTGGTGGCTGGTTTAAAATGTATGAAGTGCTGACACGATAAATTCGCGAAAAAACTCTGTGATAATCATAAAACGACACTGAATAAACATGTAACTTCAACGGGGGAATGAGTGTGAGCACAAATCAAAATCTCAAAGTAGGAACCTACTTTTTTGGCAATTTTTACTACATAGCTCCTTCCGTCCGGCCTGGTTCCGCTGATGATGATGATGCATGATGTCTTCATCTAACGCGATTGTAACAGATGCAAGTTATGAGGAACATGTGCACTCGCGAAAAACGAGATTGCTGGAGTCAACTGCAGGCATCGGATTTATATAGGTCGCGTCATACTCATCGTCATCGCATTACCACGTTCGAGTCTGTCTTCTGATGTGGAGGAAAAGGACTATAATTTTAAATCATTTGGGTGTTTCTTGGGTGGCTCGTATCCTGCTAGTCATCTCCCAAATGAGGTATTTAAAAGCAAGTAAACATCTATCTATATATACCGAACACTTATAACAACTTCGTACATTTTTGGATGCTATATACTTGACGATTCTTGATAATTCGCGATTTCAAATTCTAAAATTACCAACATTTTATAGTTCAACCTTACAAATGAAAGGCTACAAAATTGAGCCATGTTTTTAATACATTCCTGCGCCGCGGGTCGGGTCGTCTTTTATTGAGGGATCAACTCAGGAGAAATAAGATCATGAGCTTACTCTTTTTCCCCTACTGAACATCAGCGGCAAATATAACATGATACTATCGTATTACTTACACATGTACTCCATGAAACAGGAACATTATATAACTATCGTATTTTTTAAAATAAAAAAAGATGCTCACATACGTACGTGTGCTCAAGTATTTCCCAAAATAAAATTTTATGATAACACCAACGGTCCATATGCTCAAAGTCGTGACTGTCGATGACTGTTTTAGAAGTATTAACAAAGTATTACCGAGTGGCTATATATGTGAGCTCATCTCATATCAAGGAAAGTTGTTGCTTCTGTTTTCCTCACTCCACCGCATGAGCGACCATGTAAAGCCGAGAAAATTTTTGAAGGATGTTTGGATTCATAATAACCCGAAAAGCATGTGTGATATATGGGATGATAAACATAATGAATAATATGAGAAATGAAGTCGAAGTTCATGCGTACTCTAAATCATAATATATATGTACGTGGATGATAATGATGATGCACTTTATGCAAACCGAATGGATTTTCATGGCTTACGGTATACTTTATTTTTTTATGTAACCTTATTTCCTTCGTCAGTTGTTACGGTCCGTAAAAACGTCATTGCAAAAATGCCAGTAGAGCAAAAATGATTTTTTTTCGAGGAATGTTCTATCCAAACCTTCGCACGCCATTTCCCTCGTAGTCACTAATTCTTGGTGGAAGGAAGCACTCCAAGCTTAGGACGCTGGCTATCCCCAAAAAATCAACTTTCCTTTTACACTCCACTGCCGAATATCCCAAAAGTGACCACTGCAATATAACTCAACCTCTATTTTTTCGATAAGTGAGATCCTCGCGTTTCACCAAAAAAGTTGTCCTGTAACTCAATAATTCCATATAATCGCAAATATGTCGGAGGACAGTGGTGAGGGACCTTCTTTCATTGAGAATCTCGTAAGAAACCAGTTCAATCATTTGGAAATTAGAAAGCAAAATCCTCTTGAGTGTTGGTTGAATCTACATGAAAATTTTCCCTTTCCACTTTTCTACAATGTAGGTTCAAACTTGTAAAATCTTCATCTTGGGCGCAGCAGTCGGAGCATTTATGGTATTTTTATTTGTGTCAATAGTTCCATAAAACTAACAAAGTGTGAATTTATTCCGTAGCAATTCCAAACCCTTATACTGTTATTTCACGGAAGTTATTTCCTTGAATTGGATTTCCGTGAAGAAGATCATAAAAAACTTACACATTTGTTTTCTGTTAATGGCCGTGATAAGTACTGTGCAGATTGTACTCACAAAACTGGTGAATGTGTGATTCGTAGACTTACTACCTTTCGCGGAATATGCCTGGAAGGTCACACCGGGGAAGCATGGAGTCGTTGAGAGAAACGTACCTGAGTGTACCCACTGGAGAAGCGGTGAAGATACCGTCTTACCTTTCTGAATGGCGAGAGACAGATCCCAACGAGGTCCAGAAACTCGCCCCGGAACAGCAGCAGATTAATAGACGCCGTCGTAGCTCATTGTTATATCCTTGCAAAAGATAAACATAAAATTTGGAGAACGACGGTTTTAATTCTACTACATACATTTACTTAAATATGTACATATAAAAAATGCACTCACATTTCTTGTGTGCGTAGCTTATTACAAAAAAGGAGTTTATTTTTTAGTGTTGGAAGTGATGAATCATCATGATTCATGCTAGAGATTCGTGAATATCATGATGCCCCAAAATATAGAACTCTATAATTTAGGTACATGATAACTGCACCTTGCCTTAACTTATGCGAAATTACTTATTATGTATTCTGTGAAGGAATGATCTTTTATAGCGTTATAAACCCCGATAATCCATCTCCCAAATAATAAATGTGGCTTGGGTACTAGCCAAAAGCGTCATCTTTTTTACTTTCTTATTATTAATCTCCGTGATCACACGTCATACATTCAGGCTTGTTCTACATCCCCCGGAGGTTTCGAGGCGGCTCGTGGGCTGTAAGTAGGAGATCACAAGGACCGACCAAAGGCATAATGGATATTTCTAATCACACACTGTTACAGTATGTACCTATTTACTTCTTTAAAGTAAAAATCAAAGAGCAACTTTGCATAATGTTCTTCCGTGGTCACTTGCTTCAAGCACTAGCCAGTAGCTACATATATTGTAAACAACTTCATCCTGAAACAGAAAACGCTAGCTGATTTTCGATGTGCTTGGCGAAACCTCACGAGATCGCCATTTTTATAAATACATTGAATCTTGGAATTACGGTGTGCAGAAACTATTCTTCTTTTCCTAGAAAATTTCTGACGATGAGTTAGCTTCCTATTACACCGACACCTTTTAAAGCAAAGGTTCGGAAAATCATATTTATTAACCGTGGAAAGAATGTCTACTGCATGTCTGTGAAATATTCCGGATAACTCATGGAATGTCTGCAATGTTTCACGAATATATTTCAAAACCTTTCCGAATTGTCTTTTGTTTTGTTGTCGAACGTTATTGTAACACCAACACGATACAAACACACGACTCTAACAATGCTCAAGCACGAATAGAATAGAATTAATAACAGTGGCGGTGTTTCCTCAATAACTGGCATTACTTGCATCTGAAATGAGCATCAACCAAATTGCATTGTTCCCACTGGCATGGGGCTCCTCATATACAACTGCTGATCCTATTCTTTGTCAAGAGTAGCCTACTTTCACTGTCAGCGTGAGTGTGGAAACATATTTTGTTTCACATAGTTCATCAAACAAATTATGTGAAATTCTATCTCGCCTGCAAACACAGCTTGTGTGCATGCAGCAAGTTTTCCGTTTCATGCGCTCACTTTCATCCTAGTTGAGCATACAACTGCGACTACAAAAGTTTTACTAAAGCGAAAGTTATTTTGATGAAACCATTTGAAAAAAAGAAATCGTTTGTGTAAGAGCCTTCAAAAATAACACGCAAATGATGTTGATCGTACACTTCAGTTCACTCCTACAATTTTTTTGCACTGGCAGCGCGCAGCTCATAGCACATCTCGGGTTGATTTCCTTCTGGTACGTATGCACTTTTTATCCTCACAGCTTGTCACAACTGCTCGGAAAGGTTGCTGCCCGCTCTTATTATATATATCACGAACAACGAAACTGCAAATTCCCCTTTGTTCCGCGTGTGAGTTTTCTCCCATCGTCAAATCGAAGATATCTAATACAAATAAAAGGTTAATGCTATTCTGCCTCGTTGAATTCAAAGCGAAGCTGAATGATCGGACCGGGTTAAGTGCACTTTAGATTGATACCTCTGATACGAGACTAAGTTGACGGTGTGTGTTTTCCAACTATAACGTTTTTGCAGATGCGAAAAGGTGTGTGTATGTGTGCAAAGCGGTTTATTGTGTTGCCTACCTTTCGCCATCGGCAAAGGGAACCATCATGCCATTTACTTCTTCCATTCATCTGAGAGAGCTGCAAAAACACCTACATTGTCGATAGTCGCATTATGTTCGCAAAGATATCTGCCACACTTGCACAACAGCTCAGTTCCTTAATCTTGCAGAACACAGGATGATCTGAGAGCTTGCGGCGGTGAAGGTTTCAAGCCGTATACATTCTAGAATATATATATTTTTTTCCAGGGCAGTATGTGGATAAACCATAAACTTGTAGGCTAGGCCCAAGGGATCGTACATGAGGAAAATAGGAAATGTACTTACCTACGTTGCCTGTCTTCAGAGACATTTACCCTCTACTTTTCCGGTCTGATGCCAGATGCTTCCAAATTTAAAATAGAATGGTGCAAACGATACGTTAGTGCGTTCTCCTTCCCCCTCTCTCACACCACTCGAGTTTACCGTCGCCTTCTCTCTGACAACGTACATAAGTAGGGATACTCGGGTTTGGATACACGCAATTTCATTTTTCAATTTTGTCGGGTCACACACAATGTTGTATGCAAATCAAATGTGCATCGCGAGAAAAAAGAGAGTATGGAATATGGGAATAGTTGGGATACTGGGAAGTTTTTGCCAGTTGACTGCGTCAGGCTTGTATATGCATATGAAAATGATTGCTACAGTGGAGTTTAATGTCATAAATATTGTATAGAGGAAATGGAGCCTAAACTCGAGGACAGAACAAACCCAACCAGGTTCAACCAAGATGCAAAATATTTCATTTTAAAAATAGTTGTTTTCCTTCAGAAGGGGAAATGTTTTCCCATTCTAATTCTATAATTGTTTGATGTTGGAGAAAAGCGGGGAATTGCTTTCTCGCCAAGTGATCCGAGAGCGAATATAATGTTTGTGAGCGTACACAACAACCATCAGTCTACATAGATTCAGTTAACGCTGAAAAATGTGTGGAGAAAGCTCTGCCTCTATACATCATTCTTTTACGTCTGTGCTCATTTCCCCCTTTTGCGAAACGCTTCATCGCGTCAAACTTTCATTTACGCTTTTGTGAACGAAAATATACGGCCTTACAGCGTTGGTTGGTGGTGAGAGTGAGGATTTAGAAACACCTGCGCTTTCTGCCACTATCTTACTATGTTTGCACGAGGGTTAGTGCAACTTTCTCCAGAAAATCGGCACATCTGGTAATTACTCGAGTTTTCGTTTAATTAAAAAAAATATTTTGTATGTCATCAGCAAAGCTGGTGATCGAAAATAATTAGTAGGCACTCGTTATCATACAACCCGGCCCTGTATAGATTTCTGTGACTAGAAAGGGAACACACGTAAACACCATGAGCCTATAAATGTTGATTTGATACAGGGAATGGGAATAGGGCCGAGTGCACCACTTTTCCAAACTTATCTATTTCTATTTTCACATCGAAGCTTTTCGTAATTTGTGACGGAAGAAGGGAAATATTTTCTCTTTGTTCAATTAATTTCTAGTGATGTTTCACATTGTAATGTTCTCGCGAATCCCGATGGAGGGGAAGTTGTAATAGAAATTGGAAACATTCGAGAAAGAACAGGTGCTGGACAGACGATGAATGGAACAAGAGTCCGCCATTCATCTAATCTGTCCCTGGCCCATCTCGTAGAGAAAACTTTCCTTCGCACATGGAAGGCGAAAAGCGGATATTGCAACTGTCGACTTTCACTGTCAGGGGAAAGTAAGGTGCGCAACCAATGGAAGGAGTTCTTATTGTTTGTCTTCCTGAATGCATTGCTCCACTTCGCCACAGGAGTTTCCCGGCGGCAAGTATGCCCTAATTTCCAGCTTGGGTTTGGCTTGGCAGTTGACTAAGGTGTAGCGGGAATATGGCTCTTACTGTGTGAGTATAATAATGCCAGGGTACCGTCATCGCCTCTTTATGGATGTAAAAAGCGGGCACAATTTTCAAGAGATGGGACAACAGCTGCCGCTATTGCCACTTTCACCGTCCCATTTCGTCACCACCAAAAGGCACTTGCTTGAAAGTTGTTTGGTTGCTGTCGGATAAGGAAATATCAACGTTTCATTTCTCTAACTTCTGTTCGATGTTTCACATTAGGCAGGGAACGCGGTAGAAGTCAACTCTCGGGTCTTTCGTAATTCCGGGGTGTCGTGTGGAATGCAAGGAAAAATCTTGTCGTACTGTTGACTGGAAATATCTTCCCCGCCTACCATAACGAATAGTTTGAAGTAGTGGCGAAGTTGATACATAAAGTATAAAGCTCTTTTTGTATTTTGATTTGTGTTCATCTGCGCTCTACCTTCACTTCATTCTATCCTTTTCGATCAGCATGATAGAAAAATGATTCAGTAAAATTTAAAATGTACGTTTACGTCTTTAGCAGTAATTTAGGCTGTAGGCAACTTATAATGTGGACGCTTAACGGTGTTCGTACGGACCGGGGCTCCCAATATTTGTAAAAGATGGATATATATTCTATCTGTTTCTGGCAGCTGGAATGGCTTTCGCTGGCAAACTCTAGAACATATATAAAAGTACGTTTCATATTATACCAAGTTGCGACTATACCGATTTCCCCATTTATTAATAACTTCAACTGAACAAAGGTTTATTGCTGTAGGAGTGGTGGTGGTGGAGTGACTAACAGCTTTTCAAGTTAGTTTCCGCGAGCTCATTTCCAAAGGAAAGTGACAAGATTTTGAATTAAGCATTTTTCATTATGACCCTGTTCAGAAGTTTCTTCGCCATATAAAAACAATAGTCCCAGCATCTGGAAAGCGCCCACTGAAAACAACTCCTCCAAAAACAGAACATCGTGAACGAAATAAGTTTGCAGCATTGCAGTAGTTTTCCTTGCCAGAAAGATCACATTTTTGTTTCGCAGACTTCCAGCTTCACTGTCAGAGGCAGAACCAGAAATGCACATGCCATCTTGGTCGACAGAGAGAGAGGGGGAAAGAGGAAAAGTAATCTCCCATATAATTTTGGATTCAATTCACCGAGCTTGATATGTTACTTGATGTGTATATTTGTTAAAATGTGATGTGCATGCGAGCATCTTCACCAGACATTCCTGATGGTCTCCTCCTCATCGTACAAGGAAATTCTTTTGTATGCGGATTTGGAATCCAAACCTCAGAAGAACGTGCTTCCATCATCGCTCATGGGAAAGAGTCGCAACAATTTCATGTATACTCCACAGATAAGTATATACGACGATACAGGACAACGATACAATGCACAGCAAGTATTTGTATTTTTAGTTTCCCTGAAAGAGCCGGTAACAAGTATTACCGCCACTCCATATCTAAATAATTTCCAGCCCCGGTGGCGGCTGGCTGGCTGCAATTTCCACATACACATATTATTCAGGAAGGAGCAGATTCCGAAGAAAGTAAATATACACAAGTATACAATCATACATGGGAAAACAGTGAATGAATACTGATATTCCCGAAGCCCAACCTCCACGTTTCCGCTTGCTTCGAAAACAAAAAATGGCATACGCAGTTCATCTTATTATCCCAAACATTGTGACTTCGTATCAGTATGCAGCCCTTTTACTTTCTCCAGAAAATATATATACATGTTATGTATGCTATAGTCTCTATGTATAAGTCATAGTATCAAAACATTTAGGTATATGCACGCCCAATTCATTCCTTGTTTGCTACATATTCCCAGACAGTATCAATAAGACATGACAGAAAAATTGTGGTTACAGAGCCTACTTGGAATACGAGAAAAGTCAAGAGAAATCTACAAAAAAATCTTCGATCATGAACACGCATACATATGTGGCATTGCAGTAATAACATTTTTGTTCCCTGGAAAAGAGGAAGTCATGTAGATTTATATATAGCATGTATAGCTTGAACATATACCTAGACCCGCCTACTGTAACCGTATCACTGGTGTTTTTACTTGTCACAGTGAAATGAACAAGCTTTCATTTCATACGAAACCTTCTAGATTTTCTCGTTCCTTCAACTTGAATGCTTGTAGCAAGGCCAGCATTATGGTAGTGAGCTGAGCATAGTCTAAGATTACGTCAAACCCTCTCGGCTATTCGACCTGCTTCAATTTTCTCTATTTTCTTTTCCCCGTTTCCCTTTGCCAGTGTGGAGGAAAGGGAGAAAATGGTCAGAAGGAGGTTGGTGGCAAATTGGTACTCTATTCCGTGGTCACTCGATCAAATTTCGGTTCACCTTTAAATGCTTCCATAAAAACGGTAAAAATGCCTTAAAAGCATGTAGCAGACGAACGAACGATCTCAGTTTCCTCTCCATCAGATAGACAAAAGGAGACGGGTTTATAGACCCTACTTTTTTGTCAATGAAATGATCTTGGCCACTGTAACCCATAACCCTACTCCTATTTCATTCAGCTTTCTCTCTAAAAAAAAGAAGGTACTCTCTACTACCAGTGGGACTAACAACCTTCAATGACTGACAGAAAAATGATGGCGAAAACAAACAAACGACAAAAAGATGTAGTTTTTTTGTCCGAGATTTTCAGTTTTTGCTTGTTCGCATTATCCTCCGCAGTTTCTCGGATACTAACGATAAGAGCCCAGCATGGTGGATGGAGGAGACTGCTGGAATATACAGCCTGAGAGTGCGTATTGTATTTCGGGGAGTCTCTCTCAGAAGTTGTTTATTTTGTCCTACAGAATTATTTGTTCACTTAGAAAAAGGGAATTGAATGAAACACACAAAATGCTCGCTCCTAAGGCTGTGCATGTAGCACACGAGATGAGTATTTTTTTCCAAGATGAAAAGGCTTTTAGAGGGAGCAGGAACAGGATATTATCATCACTATCTCGAGAAGAGCAGGAGAGGAGCTCTCTAGCCAGGGAAAATTCACTCATTGGGCGTGTGTGCTTGCTGACAGAAATGACCATTTTCACCCATTATTGGTGTAAATAGCTGCCATATCTGCTATCTTATTCAAAAATGGTCTGCAAAACGGTACTGGGGAGGTGGGGGAAATGATCCAAGATGAAAGGGTTTACTGCTGTCTCTTTTCCTTCTTTTGCCTTACCCCATTCATACGGAGTAGTTGGTGCTTTCATGTAATAATGTGCTCCTATTTTCTATCCATGGTACACAACCCGGTACGAAGTTCTAGCGTTGTTAGATATTACTAGATATTTTGCAGGTCTTTGCGGCTGTATGGCTAGACTTGTCTTGGTGCAGCGCAAGTGAGCATCACCACCACCACACACAGAACACACAGAGACACACATTTCACTCGGATAATGGGCTTCTGAATAGGACCCTTTTTACTTTTCAAATGTATGCTGTATGCATACAGTCACTGACAGACCTAATCTTGGTCTGGTCCCAGCACATGTCCTAGTTTTCAAATTTCATCCGAAGCACACACACACTCTCTTCTCTTAATGGATATCATTGGTTATTTACATATCTGCTATAAGGTAGATGCTGGAAGTCTTACGAGGAAAGGATGTGAAGGTCTCGTAACTTTTTTAAAACGGGGATTTAGTTCAGGATTAAAAGGGGGAGCAGCGAACACCTACCTTACTTCTACATTATATGCTCATCATGCCCATGTGTCTTATAGTACTTCTCCCAAAAACGGAAAGAAAACAGGCACTTTCTTATCTGCCGCATGCATTTGAAGTGCTTCAAATGAATGCATGGAAATTGTTGTAGGTGTAGCAATGTATAGATATGCTAATGCTGTTCTCTCAATGCATAATCACATATATATAGTCAGTTTTTGTTTTGGACAAGATGCCAAGGACGTTGGGTGCTTAGTGCGCAATGGTTAAAAATAATGGTTTGTAAAGTGTGTTCTGGAAGTTGTGAGTTTGGGAATGAGTGGGAATCTGAATGCTTCCATGCAGCTGTTGATTACTGTAATTAGATAATCACTTCTTTTACATTCAAGCGGGAAGCATTTTGAGGTGGCAACGTCTCTGGAACAACATCTCACGTAGTCCTTCCTGGTATATACCTAGTCTAGCCGAACGGTATCTCGACCTTTGGATACTAATACCATGTATATGTCACTGCACAATACCATGCTCGTCAATAAGAGGCTTACTCCAAAGCTCTTTTTTTACTTATGTGAATTTTCCGCATATTTCGCCTCATTTTATGTTGGTCGTATTGCAAAAGCTCGCAAGAATACTTAGGGAATGGGAATGTGGCGGAGAAGATAAATTTAAATTGCTAATTAGCTTCATGTACGATAAACTTTCTTTTGTGAGTTTTCCACTCTCCAGGCTAAAATGCCATTATAACCACAGCCCTAAGTCAAGCGGTTATTAACTGAATAAAGTAGGACCAGAAAAGGAAATCCTAGAGACCCTTGAAATGTAAGCATATAAATATTGCTTGCCTGGGTGCTGTGCGAAGAAATGATTATCCCCCAAAAAAATATTCCAGCGCTTTTCGTTATATTGTAGCTGGGAAAAAGGTGATGAGAAAAGAAAGTGAAAATAGGGCACCCTGAATTTTTTGTTCTTACATGTGCTGGACTCGTATACTTAAACTATGTGGCTGTGCGTGTATAAATTTACTATTTAGTCGGGATATAATGCAGGAAGATATGCACTTCGTATTTTCTCATTTAAAGCACATACCGTAATTTTCAAAGGGATCACAAGGTTGCAGTGGGCTCCCATTGGGGTTTGTCCAAATGTCTAATATGCATACTACGTCAACTGAGTTTTCAAATGAAAAAATACGGCAATTCAAGAAGAGTTTGAAGAGGCTGGTTATCAGCATCAGTGGATGAATACTACCATGTGTATACAACTGTAGTCGATTGTGGTAGCTTTAATAGGGTTCGTTATAAAACGATAGGGGTGTAGGGTTTTTGTTATGCCATGCATTGTCAGGATTTCCTTTGTGTTCCTTTTTCGCTGTCATCATTTGCTGCAAGCTTTGCAGAAAACTACAATTCCGGTTCCTTACATTTTTTCGTCATGCTTGGCCACTCCTTTGGAAAGTGTTCCATCCTCTTAGTCAGTGACTGAAGTCCACTTTTACTCTCTGGTTTCGATCTGTGGAAGCAGTACGTATAAGTATATGGTTCGACTGTTTACACTATGACGGTCTTGAATATATTTTAAGAGCCAACGAGATTGCGATTTCCGCTAAAAATGGAGGATACTAATCCTTCTTTTGTTTGTTTGCAAGTGATTGAAGTGAGGTCTTGGAGATGAATTTTCGTACTACTCTTTATGATTTTATGGTCGTAATAAATAAGTATTCTTCTCTTCATAGCAAATTTTTCCTCTGAACCGTTGACGATTTTCTCGAGCCCTTAAGTGGAGACGAACACAATGTATCTAGTGCAGTAGTTGAATAAGCTAATAACAATGGATATTATATCCGACATCCAACTTTTCAAATACTCGTGCAGATATTCTGCATTTTAAAACATAATTCATGATTCACTCTAAAGTCTAAACCACACAGTCTGTTTTGCATCGAAATGAAAAATGGTTCCACTGTTTCGTATTGGCAGCAATATACTAAGGCAATATTGGTGTGTATTGGTGTCTATTGGTAAAGTGCCATATCTATATGTGGGCTTTTGTAGTAAAACATCCTTAGCAGAAGCCTAAGATAAATTAAATATGAATAATTGTTATTTATATAAACGGGCTTACGAAAAGTACATCGGGTGCCTTTTCTCGGTTGGGAGTTGCTGTTGTGGTTTGCCTAAACCTTTCACCAATTGCATGCAACTAATTTCTATAGTATATCGCTTTATTACCGAATTTGGAAAATTTATGTGCTAAAGATTTCTAGACTCAAGATAATTGAATGCTTTGAACAAAGAAGTTAATATAGAGCTGAATGAAAGCTGCCGTTTTCGTTAATCCTGAAAACATATATTCTTCGCAAAACAAAGTTAATAATGGGCCTTTCCAAGTACATCCCGCCGACATTTATCAAATTTAAACAAACAGTTTTGCTTTGTTCTCTTACTTTCATATTGTTTGCTTTGATGCTTACTCATGTGAGCAGTGTGTATGAGCGAGTATATAGCTAAACTAATGTATTTTGAATGATATAAATATTTTCAATAAAATATCAAAATATTGTTACTGCAATCCAATTCTTGAAAGATTGGTAATAACAGCGACGCACATTGGGGAGTAGCCGGAAGAGTTTTCGCCCTGTTGAAATCTGAGTGTTTCATTTGAGTTGAGCAGCACCAAGACTGCCGATTCTCGGAATGAAGAGAGGAACACGTTGTATTGGCAGTTGTTGGCATATGTCTGTCAGCGTGGCGAAGAGCCCAGCGTGATTTGTGTAGCATATGAAGGGCAATGGTTACATGACTTGAACTCATATTCACATATTGTTTGCATGCAGCAGCATGTAGGAGAGAGAGAGAAAGCTCTTTGTGAAAGATAAAGAAGCAGCTTTTACACAAGTTTTCACGGGAGAGTAAGTTCCTAAAGCCATATGCATAATATATGGACGGAGTACGTCTAAAAATATATTATGCTTTTAACTTCCTGTTAACTGCTTGTCCCTTCTCTTGCTTTCTTTCTCTCTCTCTCTGCCATTATCCGTTTGTCACCATTATATTTCCCCGATTCCTAAAGTTAGAGTTACAAAGGGACAGGGAGTTAAGAATGGAACTTAAAAGTTGTTGGAAGCTTTTTGCCCTGTGTGATCGTATTCTATTTCTGTTTGTGACAATTGACAATGGCGAAAAATCGTTGAAACTGGGAAATACTCTTGTAACTTTTGCTTTGTAGTGTGTGTATATGTATCTCCTCTCAGCTTTCAGCATCTCGCTTCTCTGTGTGTGTGTGTGTGTCCTACTGAGCTGGGTTTGATCCGTAAAAGGTTGCTTTTACTTTTTACCCAGCAAAGAGCAGAGAGACATTTGCTTCCAAGTGCGTTTCATGATGGCTGTTTTATTTTCTCATGCTGTGCCACGTCTCTCAAACTTTTTGGGTAACAAAAAAAGTAACTTTTTTTCCTGGAAACTGCTTGCAGCTCTGATAATTTTTACTTATTTAACGCATCCATTCGAGTACATGAGGTTTTGGTTACAATATTACTGATGATATTTATGTCTGCGAGAGGGTACAAAGGGGCATGTGCTGAAAATGATAATGGAGAAATTATTTCATCCAGTACAAAAGCGGAAGGACTTTACTATTCCTCTTGACTGCCTACTCTCTCTTCGTACTCTTTATGCTGTTACATTATTTTGGGAATTGAGATTATGGCGGTGCCAGTAAGTACATAACAATGGGAAAAGAGAAGAATGTTTGCGAAAAATATGGGTTATAAGTGCTGAATAAGGGCTATCAAATTTTATTGACAATGCTTCATCTTACTGAGGAAAAAATGACAGCTGCCATATTGTGTTGCATTAAATACATTTTTCTCCTTTATTTTCGGGGGAAACTATTGTATTTCCAGAAAGTGAAAAGTACATTTTTGTCTTTGTCGATGGTATATATGTTTTTCTATTTTTACAATGATTTCGTTCATGCATATAAACCATTGACGTGGATATATGCTTCATAATAAATCTTAACCGTAATACTCTCTGTGTATACTAATACTACTATACATTATACATAAGTGTGTACATGGTATTTATGTATCATTATATATAAACTTTAATAATAGCTACAGTCTCACAGCATTTAGATTTATGTTTGAATGAAAAGTGGAATAAGGTTGCAATAGTACAAAAGTGTTTCGATATCCTCGTGGAAAAGGAAGACATTAATAACTAAAGTCACTGATACACATGATGTGTGGTCAAAAGTTATTAAAACTATTTATAGCAGCATGTGGGTACGTATCCTTTACAGCGTAACCTAACTTGGCATCTCCGATCTCCGAAGAACGTGAAGATATTGTAGGAAAGCGAAGATGGGTCGGTAGCTATGTGCGTGTTGAAAATGGAGTGTTGTTTGAGTCAGTACAGCAAGATCTAAAAGTAAATATGCTCTACACTAATTAAAGACGACTAAATGATTCATTGGAAATGATAAAGCGGATCTCTCCTCTTTTTCGGACCCAGTGTATACATAGCTTTAGAATAAGTTTTTTTGGTAACTAATTACAAGCGGCTTTTAAAACCAAGCTCCTTCAGTAATCTGGGAGAATTTTTTGCTGCTAAAGCCTTCATTTTCGTCAGTGTGGCAATTACTGGTGCGTTGGGGAGAGGAGGCAACTTTCCCCGGTAAATTGTTATTGTTGCCATCCTGCTCCACTGCCTTCTCATTAGGGGCCTCACAACCCTCTGGGGAGTTTCTTCCTTCTTCAATTACGGAGCTAGCAGGTGAGCAGCTCTTAACGGGAGAGCCAGCTTGGGATCCAGGAGGACTTTTAGGCAGCACGGAGATAATTCTTGGAGTGGTGTCAATGGGTTTAGAAGCAAAGGTCAGTAGTCCTCCAACTCCGCCGAATATGGAGTCAAGGGCACCCGATATCGTCGTGCTTCTTGAAGCGTACATATTGTTTGATGATGATGACTTCAAAGGAATGTCTAATGCGGGACGACTGTTCGCCGTATTATTTGCCGTACCGCCTCGCCCCTTATCCAGAGGCTCGTCATCCCTATAATAATTAGGGAAGCTATACGTATCATAATTAATGAAAGTTGGTCCGTCCCCACTAATCCCCACGTAATCCTGCAAGTCAAATGTGTGACGACGAGCTACAGGGATCTTTCTGTTCTTAATAGTTTTTGCAACAACTTTCCCTCCGAAGTACGTGGTCGTTGTGCCGGCGGATCGGATTTTCTGGAGCACATCAGAATGTACGTACTTTCGAGAGCGGTAGTCCTCTGTGGTAACATTAGATGAGAAGGAAGACTCCTCTTCCGCCAAGGGTGCTTGGCAGGAAGATCGCAACATGCTAGGGACACTGCAAGGACTGAGCCCAGTATTGATTTTCGGAGAGAACTTTGCGGGCTCTGAGATCTTTCGTTCAATCGAATTCCTAGTCATTGGGCTACTTCTACTTTTACCATCCGCTACATCTCCGGTAGTTGTCTGAGCAGAGCTTACGGCAATACTCATCGATTCTGATGCTGATCCTGCTGCTGCTACTACGACTACTCCACCTCCCACTGCTGCTGCTGATGAAGTTGGCGAGGAGGATGATGCAACAAATGAAGGGTAGCTGGGACTATGGACCGGGGAACTTGCTTCGTTCATCAAAACGGGTTTCCCATACCTCCGCCCCATGGATGGGAAATCATCTCTCATGCTCTCTGACCGGTATATCTTGCTGGTGGGATTTGACTTTATATAACTTAGCGATTTTTTCACGATGCTGAATGAACCGGAGAATCCTGTGGGCGTGCTGTCCACAGATCCCTCTGATCCGTTGTTATTCCCTCGCATCTTGAGCATGTTCTCAAACACGTTCCTCACGTTCTTCACAGTGTCAGGTGCAGGAAGCTCTTCTGCGAGGATATTCGTCTTCGAAGACGATTGTTTTAAGGTTCCACTCTCGATCCCGTATGACGAGGACGAAGAGCCCAGTGATGATATCCCTGTGCCCATACTTCGAGAACGTCGTAGGGAGCCTCCGGATGTAACATCGCGTGGGCTAAGGTTCATAACTGCGATTGGGCGGCTAGTTGATAGCGATGAATTAACTACTTCCCTACCCGGGTTAGCATGCCTTCTGCAAAAAGATAAAAAGAAGTTATATTTGATTAATGTTATTAGTTGTACCAATGTACATTCATGCCCATATACTATACATTTAGAAATCCCGTTTCACCATTCCATACATAGACCACAACTTTATATTATTATGTTTCCTTACATTAAAATTGGCATTGATCTAATTTTTTCTCTGTCTCTTTTTTCTTTGCAGGTAAGCAACTTAAGTCCGTTTCACGTGACCCTAAAAGCCACAGCCATTATGAAATTACGTGATCAGTACACGGACTCTTACTTTAGACACCTGCTCTGGATCACACCCACAAGGTTTCGTAACCACCATTAGTACTATTCCAATTTCCACTATGAAAAGCTTGGTCAAAACTGATATTTCTCGCGAAATACCATGATTGAAGAGATACTCCAAAGCGCAGATACGTACCAAATTACTAGAATTTCCAACAATTTGCTATCATTAAAGCAGTCGGATTGAAGAGGTCAGAAATAATCTTTCAATTTGCAGTGACGGATTATATATATTTGGTCTCCCCAAAATATAATGCCATTAAAACGGAGATCTTTAAAAATTGATGAATTAGAAAAATCCAACGTGATATGTTAGATGTGTGAAGGCCATCCATTTCCTGCATTAAAAATGAAATTGGGTAGCCTTATTGAAAATCCTGGTTCTAGTCTAGGGATAAACGAATGAATTCCTCTCTAACGTGAATGTGTCTGGCAAACTGTGGGGAATGTGAATGGCGATTATTTGACAGCCATTGAGAAATAATCCAACGATTCTGATCCCGATCACACTTGAAGACTTCAGATTCAGACATGCTGTAAGGGTTTTCGAGTATACACATTCGTCGGCTTTCTTAACGGCCCTTTCACTCTTGCACAAAAATTCTCTTTTCGCTTTCCGCTTTTACAAGAGCTCACACCATGACGGATCCACCAGCTACTTTCTAAGCTTTCGCCTTTAATACGTCTCGGACAATACAAAAATCTCTTGACTACTCGGAACTCCTCAGTTGGCGTATACATGCGAACACGTAACAAACGATTGGTAGTAAGTGGTTCAGTTTTTAGGACTAAGTAAAGGATTATTTTCTTCGATGTAAAGTGCACTTAGCCAGATGAATGCGTATCAAGCGATAGACAAAAAGATGGAGCAGTCGGAGAATTGGAAAAATGGTCTAAACCCCACTTTCTCTCTGGCTCTCTCCTATGCACCATATGTGAAGCTTTTCCAGTTGAGGCTCTCAAGCTTACATTCAGCGAAATGTATAAGCACTTGGTCATGGGCTATCACACTATTCTCCTCCTTAATTTTTTATATTATGTCTTTCAGAGCTAAATGCTTAATGGAAACCCTAAGCCCTTGTTACTTCAACTTTCCCACAGATACGCAGATGAGTTTCCAATGTAGTATCTGAAATCTGCGGAAGAAAATGCTCTCTGTCTGTCTCTATCTTATAAAAGTTGTGTGTGAACATTTCAGAAGCTGCAAAAGCTCAATCTCCATTGCGCTATCTTCATTCACTGCTTTCTAGCTTGGCTGTGCACTTAAATGCGGGATAAGCATATGGAAATTTCGTGCCGTTTAATTAGCCTTTAGTATAGGCAATATCATAAAAGTTGGTTTGTTTGTGTGAGGATTATGCAATAGTAGCTACATTCTTCGAACCAAAAGCCGGATACATGCACTCATTCACTTATATACCAAGTCTCTGGGTAAAGAATGACATTCCTTCAACTCAAAACAGTTCTCCGCAATATTGCAAAAATGCTTGTCCCTGTTTTCTGAACAGCTTATGGCTAATTTTACGCACATTTCATGAATTTAAAAACGATGTTGAATCTGGTAATCTATGCATGCTCACATCATGTCGTTAGATTTGCGGTACTCGATTATGTTCTTGTGGAGGACATGACAGAAATCCAACCCATTACTTTTTAACATCTGCCCATCTTACCACAACACTAGCATATATATATATACCATGTTGTTTGCTGGACTTGGCTATCCGAAATGTTCAATTTGTCTACTAAACGTAGTAAATTTCACAACTGTCCTCCCACTTTGCGTTTTAGACCTTCTTGAGTGCACCGTGAAAAGATTCACTAGAATAACTTGCACAGTATAGTATAAGCTACAGCACCGCGTTACCGTTAGGTACTTCTATAAACATACGCTTAATGTGTGTAATATCCTCATGAAAGCATCAGCCACAAATTACATAAAGTCTCCAAGTTATGTGAGGGGAGCACTCCAGAAAGCCTTGCATCATTCCTCTCCTTCTTTTCTTACGTTCCCTCGTATAAAGCATGACAATTTAATAGGAGCACACATTCCAGAACTATGCGGGGCAGGAATTCAAGTTAAAGAAGGAGAGGGCAATTTCCTTTAATTGATGACACTTGGAAGGAGGCAATTGAAAAACTTAACGTTGATCCAGAACTTTAACGACTGTCAAGCGAAAAGTAACTTTTGTGGTAAAAGGATGATAGAGAAATCAGAAAGTTCTTATTTTCTACTTTACATGCCTGCCGTGCCTGCCTTCCACACGAAAAAAAAACTTGGAAAAGCTATTTGCTACTATGCAGGAATGTCAATAACCAGAAAAATTCCGCCAATAATATGGCAAAGGGGAAGAAGATTCATTATCGTCATATGCGAGAAAGCATAAGCTCTCGTATTATATCCTTCCCACTTTACGGTTAAAGTGGAAGCCAGGGTGCAGCTCACAAGAGGAAATGAAGATGTTAGCTTTTCATTACACTTGCAAAATAAACACTGCATTCTAATGCTAGTGAAACACAGACGACGAGTCTACGAGTCGTGCAACCAGTCTTGTGGGTTTAGCACTGCCGGCTAGCCAAGCCACACCACACAGCAGAGGAACGTAAATTTTTCTCATCATGCAAAGTTATGATGATGAACAACAGGGGAAAGTTTGCTTACCAGGAACAAATCGGGGGAGCGAAAAAGGAAGAAAAAAAGTTGAAGACAGGGAAGGAGAGAAAGAGAAAATGTATCAATTCCGTATGCATTATGCATTGCTATTGTACAGCTGAGGAGGTATGCATGTATGTATATATACGTGTGCTCTTTGCTATTACCCGTTTCATTGCTTCTTTCGTATACGAAAGAATGTGTTGTGTGAAGCACCTATTCCACTGTTTACAGTATCCATTTCAAAATTCTTTCCATGCTCATATATATATGCATATTACACAGTC
>JAQFZW010000738.1:0-44224 GCA_034687055.1 Heteromurus nitidus | reverse complement strand
TGGAAACAATTGCAACACCAGCAAGACAACCGAGTCACAAAAATGTGCAAAATTTAGACCTTCATGTAACCCCTGTGCTCAAAACACAATCAAAAAAATCTACGAAAAAAAATCCACATTTTCACAAAAGATTCACTTTTCCTCCATGTTACTAAAAAAACACGGGAAACGTACAAATTACGTGTGTGTCTCTAACCTCATCCGCACTCTTAAAATCGTCCTGTTTTACCTGAAAGTCTTTTCTCGTAAATATATTGCCCCCCGCCCAAAGAAAACTCCATAATACGACGTCTACCTGGACATAATAAGTTAGACCAAGGCAATGCACGAGTCCGTGTATCGAGGACATTTACGTCAACACACACGAATGTGGATCAGTGGATTTTATCCAATAAATTTTCTAATAACATGAATCCCCCGTATATTATGCACACATCCTATACACACATTATGTTTAAGGTCAGAAGAAAATAATATCAGACATTTTCGATCGACTTTTCCCTGAGAGAAGAAGAAGAAATAAATGCGGACACACAGTTCCTCACTCACTCTCTTTATATCCCGAAGGTCAAGTATATATTTCAAGAACATATATATTATTTCCACTCATTCATGCAGAAACGGATTTCAAGAGAACAAGAGAAGAAACGTGCAACACCACTCTCTGTACCTTCTTTTGGCCTCATTGTACCAATGCATATAATACATGTTATATGCGTGTTGAAGATGTTCTTCCAAGAAAAATCATCATAAAAATTATTCCCCCACTATTATATGTGCACCGCACTCTCGTATACACTTTTTAATTCAAATTTATTGCAGAATCCATTATTATGTACTTTTTAGCTTGGAAAGAAAACTTTTCTCTTCCTCAGACACGCTACTTAAAATATACGTCGACTTTTCTTTTATATTTGCAACGCGGCTCTACCAAAAAAGCAACTTGCAACATCGTGACACAAATTATTTATGAGTATTGATAAAAAACTACATATTTATATATGCGGGTCTTATATTACATCTCCAGCAGCATACTACTTTTTTTGGCATCGGATGAAAACACTGATTACAAAAGCTTATATACAAAAGCAATTCCAACAGACTCGCTTTAAGACTATAGGGAATAATACACTTCTATCCAAAGGCTTATGTGATCGAAGAACATATATAGCTACGCTGTCATTCATTTTATTTCGTTCTTCTTTATTTTCCGTGTAAAGCTAAACAAAAAGAAGAAGTCAGGTAAAATATACAAAATATATTCTTCACATAAAAAATATTCTGTGTGTATATTTCTCATATCTGAACAACAAACCCCGAATGATATATATAACTGACCAGAGGTGCCGATATATATATACTCAATCTCCGCGTGCTTCGAATAAATTAACATACATACACGTGTATATCCAAATCCAATATATATATAATTCTTCAATATCCCAAAAAAACACCCGAGTCAGAAACCCGAGTCTTTCTTTTCGGCCGTATATTTAGAAAAAAGTAGGACTGTGTGTCATTGCCATATTCATACATTCCTTTCACATCTCAGAAAAACGACGGAATATATATAATGCCCAGGTAAATTTCATCGTTGGATAGCATATAGTATATATCGACGTACACACGACACGTAATAAAAGTCAGGTGAAATGATATGTGGTCCTCTCACCAGGAAAAAAAGAAAGACCACCTCGATTGGTTTCCGTTTTCATCATCATACGTCTAACACTTCAAACGAATACGTTCTTAAGCATATACACACATACTATTCATAATGACTATATATATGACGCGAATATATTCGATCGTGAAAGTTTATCCCTCGAGCACTAGCTTAAACACAATATTTTGTCTTCTCTCTTTCGATAGCACAAAAAAGTTATATGACAAAAAAAAGTTGCCGACATTAGCGTTTTTTAAATCACTTTTTGCACGTATTTTGTGAGGGGTAATAATCTCGTCCTTCAATATCACATTCAGGCGTCGTCTTTGAATAAACTCAATGTTATGTTACGTACTTTCTATATATACGTTTTAGTTTTCTTCCAACCTCCCACCCATTCAAATGACAATGATTTAAGACATATATATTTATATTATGAATAATGTAAATTAACACGAGAGTGGCGTTCCGTGTTTAGAATTTGAGAAATCCGAGGGCATTTAATTGACCATCCCACCACCACTACTACCATCAAACGTATATATTACACAGAGATATCGGTCGTCCGTTCCTCTTTCCAATTTCCCTAAACTTAATATAAATGAATTATGTATATTCGTGGGGTTTTCGCTACAGAAATTTATGCGTCGGAGTATTATTATTTTTGACCAGGAACATTTTCATGCATACGTGTGCACAGTATATATACAACATGTTTTGACTGCGGGAAAGTGACGAGACGACACATGCACGCGTACACACGTCAATGCACAATCGAGTGTAAACATGCACGCTTGGTCTCACATAAAATGTGTATGTTTTTTTAACTAGATTTTAGTGGGTTGGCAATAAGCTGAGAGGTAAGTGAGCCTTGTAATTTTTCTATTATTAATCCGTCGTTCGCAACACAAAAAAAGCTCACACACACATTGACAGCATACCAAAAATTCCTCTCTTTTCTCCAGAAAAAAAGATATACTCAAAGCGATTACATGTAGCTTGAATAACATATTCAAACGTCCTTCAGTGTTTCCGCAAAAAAAGCATTATTATTAAAATGTATGCACATTCAGCATACGAACCCCCTGACTTTGCACACTTACATGTGTTCACTCTTTCATGAATGAAACGTAAATGCCCACAAAAATGACTATTATCGCAAATCGCATGCAAATTGCTTTAAAAAGCCACGCCAAAACACATAATCTCGGTAAAAATATGTGCAAATCACGACAAGTCGTTACTCAAAACCGTGTTTTATTACCCAAAAAAAACACGTCGCACACACTTAACACAATTTACGTATGCTCAGACTACACTATAAAAACGTGATGTAAAAATAATTCCGGTTGTGTCCAGTTTAATGCATGACAAATTCGTTCTACTAATCCTGTACTAAATAAAATTCTCTCATCACCGCACCTGCAAAAAACACTAATTTCCCCCGTCATAATGACCCTAATAATCCCACGAAACCATCTGGCATATGTTAATAAACCCGATTCAATTAGCATGAAAATCCGTCTCATTTTCTAGATGCTACATGCTGCCTCTCATATGCTCATCACAAACCGCAATAACGTGTATGATGATAATGGCAAACCACACATATTTCATTTTACGCCCGCGAGCCAGCAAAAAAAAAGTTCCAACCAATTTACACGCTTGACAAAGAATCCGCAGAGTGACATTAAAAAACGTATCTTTTCAACTCATACATCCACACAAAAAAAGTAATGTGCCTTTAACCACCCAACTCAAAACGTTTCGCTTATAATTTATAATCTCTTTTTCAACATAACCACACACGACTTCCAAACCGATGCGATATCTCGTGTATAAAAGAAACATCAAACCAATCTACTGAAAACGCTTGAAAGTTTAACAGAAAAAAATAGTTCACACTTTTGAAGAGAGAGGATGAAAATGAGAGAAAACTTGAGAACTTTTCCCACTCTGAAAAAAAATTGACTCATCCTTGTGTTCCAACTTGAGCCCACAAACTCTATGTTACAGGCAGATGGGCTAAACTAAACCCATATACGTACTCTCTCCAATTTCACATACGATTTATAAGTCTTAAAAGTGTTAAATATATCCCCCCAAAAGTGTTTGTATGTCCAAACCCGCCACAAGAAACCTTGAGTGATTACAAAGATTCCAGTAGAGAATAGCACCACAACTTTTCTCTCTATATCTCCTTAATAATGCCAGAAGAATCAAATAAACTTTCTTCAAATAACATGCTTGTATAAACGCAAGTTTTTGTCTCACTTGACTTTTTTCCTCCACCCAAAAAAACTTTTCGCACATTATTATGTATTTTTATCGTGTCTCCCAACGATCATATAAAAAGAACAAGTATATAGCTTCTTAACGATTCTTCATACTCATCTCCATAAATTTATTTGAACAGGGCGTGTGTGTATGCACACACGCCTTTTCACCCTCCTCCCCATAAAAGATGCTCTTAAACAATATTATCCCATATATACATTCCAACCTTAAAAGGTCCCACCAGCCCAATAAAAAATGGACGCAAACAAACTGAGGCAAACAAAAAAACAAAAAAAAAATCTGTGTGACTCCGACTTACCATGGCTGAAGAACATTGGCTAGCGTGTGCCTCCTTGACCGTGCGAATCTTGAATGGTACTTTTGCAAATCGACTAAACTTCCCTGTTCCCCCTGCATCTTGATCAGTATGAGTGAATACCTTAATCAGATATTTTTTTAATTATCTCCTCCTCCTGTTGGCTTTTGGAATGGAACTACCACGACACTTTTTGCAACCCGCAAATTTTTGTGCCTAATAGTTCCAGCACGATTACTATTTTTTTGCTCCAGAATACAAAAACCGTGTTTTTCCCTCCACACATGCACACTCCCCACACGTTCACGTTATCCTAATTTTTCATCACCTAAAACTCATTATAAAAAACATAGCTGCACAAACCGACGAGCATTTATGCACATATTTTTTCTCAATCTTGGTGCACTAGACTATAGACACACTGCCACTTGATATTTAAGCTCCACTTCATGCGTTTTTTTTCTCTTGTGCGAATTTTCACATTTTTGTTTGAAGGATTTCAGAATGAGGAACGTCGTCACTTGATAAAATGTGTCGATTCATGAAGGTTGAATCGATTTAGATTTTCGAGTGACTATAATATGTTCATACGAGCACACTAAAATAACTGGAAAGTTCTACAGTGCTATTTCCACTCACTGAGGCAAAAAATACACTTTTTTGTGATGTGATCACACATATCATCTTGAACCGTACATGCTTCGACATTAAACGCATTGAAATACAAGTAATAACTAACCACGTTTATTTAACGTTTATACATATTAAACGATGAACTCTTGCTGCTGCTCCTCCAATAATCATAAATATAAAAGAAAACTTCTCTCTGCTTTTTTATTACACCCTATCATCATCACCACCACTCGTTTGATGGTTCTTCTTTTGCAATGCACGACGAAACATAATCATAATAATAATATTCAATTCCATTGTGTGTGGATGAGGTTATGTTGCGCAAACCACACACACGTTCATGTTCAAGACAGCATCTCTATGCATCCAAAAAAAATCTCAAACAGAGTAGTGCTGCTGGAGCATATCCAAAAAAATAAAACGTGATTGAGAGATTATGTTGGACAGGCTGGATTAATTGAAGAAACCTCATATACTCCCCGATAAAAATCTTTATATTTGTAGTTCCTCTCCAGAAAATGGTCAAATTTTTTTTCTCGCAATCGAGGAAGTTGCCACTTTTTCCCCATTAAACATTTTATATTATATTAAAACGTGATGTTTGTCCTTGTGCATACGTTTCTTCTCGGGAAAGAGTATTAATTTGGCATAGCTTGAACTATTCTACGTACAAACTTGTTGCGCAAACTTCATTTTGCGAGTTCACCATCCACACGCCAAGTACAACTTTTATTACTAAAAATTGTCAGATTTCCCTGATAAACATATAGTCCAAAAATACTACTATTTGCTGGAGAAAATGTTTAGCACGGTCGTATTTGCAGCGTGACGTCACTCTCGACCTCTCTCCACAGTACATTAAAACACAATCAAACTGAATACGTATTTACACTTTTATCTTGTCACTTGTACATACGTGTAATAAATGAAACTTGAGACAAGAGCTCATACATATTCTCATCCTTCACAAAAAAAAACTTTCTCAACGAAAAGACGAACACAAATTTCCCGTCATATTATTCGACACACATAATATGAGCAATCGCACCAGTCTTTCTTGAGTAGAAAAGAGCCCTTTCATGTATTTCTCTCTCTCTTCAATTGCGATATATCCACTTCAAATCAAGACGAAAAAAACGCTGAACTCGCAACACGAAAATAGGGTAAGTGATCCGGTTGAAAACTGGAAAAGGAAGAAGAAGAAAAGTGATATGCCTGTTGATAACTTTCCCCATTCCATATATTCATGGTTCATATGCTCCTACTGTTGCACACATCTTTTCTCCATTCTCAGAAACACACACACACAAAGCACATCACGTTGCAGCTCCTTTTTCAGCATATATCGCAATAACAAAAAATGTCTCCTTCTTCTTTTGACAAATCTCTTTCGCTCAAGAGAAAGCGTTTTATTTTTATTCATTTAGTTCCGCACATCAATATATAAAACGATATAAGATTTAAGATGTAATACACGAAAGTGAATTCACTCTGCTGCATTACTTCTCAATCGACAGAGAGAGAGAACTATTTTCTCTCACAAAACTTGTTCATCTTCCAAAATGAAAAACCCCGTACACACACGATTATTCGGTCTCTTCAAAAAAGCATTTTATCCAAATTGGCTTCATCATTTTTCTCCTCCTCCTCCTGAATTACATGAGATCCAAATGACATGACACACAGTCTCACGTACATAGATGCACGAAAAATTGCTTGCACGTGTGTATGTACACTTGATCAACACGATATTATTATTTCTTCTTCTCTTTCATAAAAAAGTATATACATGAAAAACCGCACGAGGTTAAAAGCGGCTAAATAAGAGCTCCACCGTGACCCAACAAAATATATATACGAACCACACACTTTAGATATATATTATTTTTAAACCAGTGAATATGTAACGAAGCCAAAGTGAGCGACCACGATATACAGTCAATTTTATTTCGAGAATATAATAATCTTGCCACACATTTTCCAGAGGACTCACACAGATTCGTACACCTGAGCCACTACAAAACTGAGGATTTACGTGTGTGTTATGCTCTCATACTTTTTTTTCGCTCGTGTAATAGAGTAACGTGTGCTCCGCTTTCATGGACTACAGCTTCTTTTGTATTCGTTGATATACTAAAACTTCTCCCTCTCGAAATATCGTGACAGTTGAGTCGGAACAAGAATGGCGCGATACCCGCGCTGTGAACAGACGAGTTATTTTTCTCCTGGTTTTCATATAACGTCCGTGTATTATTATATGATCGCAGTAAAACGATTTATTCAAGCGCGGTTAACTGCACAAGAGACTTCGGGTTGGAAACACACACACACCTTCCGAAAATCTAAGAGGAGAACCACACATTCCATAATCTTCTCAAGCATTAAACATTGCATTACGCCAGAGAGTGAGTCTTTTCCCCATTTGAAAATGATGATAGTGTTCGCATAGTATGTATATTCACGAAAATATTTTGTTGAACATACAGACAGAGCAAAACCGTAGTAGCCTAAACCTCGATCGATTTTCTTCTGCCAAGAAAAAAAAATATTTCTTCAGCAAAAAAAATACTTATAAACACAATTTCGAAAATGGGAGCGAAGGATGGTGGCAATCACAAATACTATGATGCTTCCTGCACCAGCGTTATATAGTATCTCTCTCAGCGCACAAATATTATGACAGTGTACAGCAATAAGACGTCAGCGTAAAAATTTTTTGGTGTCTCCTACTACGACGTGTTGAACAATCTGCATATGAAGTTGAAAATATTTAAAAAGAGGAGCAGCACGTTTCAAAAAAAAACTTGAGAGTATGATACGATGAGTGTGGGATTAATTTATTGTATTTTTGTTTTTGGATAAACGCTCGTTTCGGATTTTTTATATGATTTTGTCACAACTGTTCGTTCTCTCTCGTGATTGCTGCAAGTATCTACTCTTTGCTCTCGAAAGCAGATCCTCTGCCAATCATCACACCCACAAAAGCACAAATTTACCACACGTATAAAATCATGATATCAGCCCACGTTGACGCCATAATCGCATGAACAGAAATATATATCATAAAAATATGATATTTCTCCAATTTTTTTTAGTCATATTTCGTTTCTCGTCTAAAAAAACTTCATCACATCCTTTATATATATTCAACTGACTTGCACAACTGCACTCATCTGCACACACAACATTTTGTAGAAGCCGGAATCTATTAACTCGTGTGCACACGCTTACTCCGGAACCTCCGCATTTGCACACAAAAAATACTATATATAGTTCACTCTCGAAAAGGTCAAAAACTTTTTTTATAACCCCGCTGCAACGGACCTCGGAATTCATATGTATATTCTCCACTTCCGAACCAAACTACCACGTTTGCGGTATATAACCCTGTGTTAGTTTCCTGCTTCTTAAATTGACTTTTTTCCCACAAATCTGTTCAAATTCCAGTACGCAGATTACGTAGGCTCGTCCAAAAAATGTTTAAAATAACACAGTTTTTTGATTCACAAATATACATCCAACACATGTGAACGATGTGAAAAGTGTTGTATGTTTGCCATCAAATATTTGCAACGAAAAGAAGAGAGTTGCTCACACTTGCGTGTGTGACATAATATACAAAAAACCCCCCATCACACCACAAACTATTGACATTAGTAATCGTGTTAGCACGACATAATAATAAAAAACCTCCTCATAAAAAACTGAACTGATCAAGGCCGTTTGATTAAGAGCTATATATACGGCACACATTAAAATACAAATAGCACCGGTGCGTGTTTTTCACTTGAGAGTATATTTTTTACTACGTTACTCCAAAAATTTTATGTTATTCACTCAAGAAGAAGCCAAAAATTTCAATACAAAGTTCTGTTCAGAAAAACGGGAGGAGAGCAGAGCGCAGCAACAACACGAGCAAACTCTCGTTAGATTTTTGTGACTGAGCACACAACTATATACACTGCACTTTTTATTTTGCTTTTTGCGTGTACGAACCAATTATCTGTGTGTTTGTGCTCACAAACCGAGTTTAGACTGGATATATATCGTAGATAATACAATATATAATGCTGTCTCTCAAATTTATGGTGATGGGGTTTTAGCTGACTTGCGTGAATTCATTTTTTTTACAATCTCCAACCTTGACAGGAGAAAAATACATAGCACAAAGAATACTCAGGTGTGTGTACGAAGCTTCATGTATCTCTGCATATATCATCAATATTATATCGCAATGCAGCAGAATATAGGTCAGTACTTTTTTGGAATCACATTTTTTCCTCCTCAATGCAGCATCAAACCCGATTTCCTTGATGCTTTGTTATTTTGTTGTTGTACCATACATTTTGAAATAAATTCCAGATGAGCAACATCACATTACTCTTTTAAACGCCGACATATTTATAGTGCACAAGAGCGTTGAATCACCGAATTATCGTAACGATATAATGCGCATGTTGCAATTTGTCTTTCTCCACGATATATTATTATTTTTTCCCGTCCAACTTGCACTGTCTTGACGAGATAATGATAAGTAATGTGTGTATTCGACACTGTAGCTAGTGACAAATGGGAACTTTGTAACTCGACAAGAGATCACACACACACATCCACACACAATTACTCTGGAAGAAAAGAAACTTTTCCCGTTTTCCAGAAAAAAGTAACGTTCACACGAGCACGCGGTGTGCAGAGAGATGAGCAGAGAAAAAAACGCGAGAGAATAATACCAGCACACAACCCAACCTACCGGTCTTGACAATCAGAGCAACTCTCCAGGTTTGAAGATGCTGCTAAATTATTTTTTATACGAAACTCTTTGCTTTAGCAGAGAACCGTACGCACATGTGTGGAGCACACTACACACACAGGTTGCTGTTGCATAAGAAATAGTTGGTTCCGTGTTCAGAGCAGAAAAAAAATATCATACACCAACTGCTGATAATGATAGTTGGATGAGTATGTACGTTTTGTTGGGAAAAAGGAGCAAATACAGACGACTAACCGCACCAACTATCAAAACCACTATGTGTTTTGTTTCCACACACAGCGTTTTTTAGTTGGAGAGTGAGAGAGAGTCACCACCACGGAAAAACGAACATGGAGAGAGATACGTTGAAGCTCTATACACACCAAAAATTCCATGTGTGTGTGCATGCATATGCTTCCCATTTTGCTAGCAGAGAAAAACGAACTTATGTGCTCCAATAAAGTTTCTCAGCATTCTCTCTCTTCCACTCTCTCTAGTATCGAACGTGCAAGTGACTTTCGAGTGTGGAAAAAAACGCGCTATGCTTTACTGCTCCTGCTGCTCCCGTAATGGAGCAACAAAAGAGAGAAAATACCACCACGACTGGAAAATCTGAAACATGGATGGACCTGCTGATATAATACGCACAAGAGAGCGCCTTTCTCTTTCTCGGTGTCGTCCCAATGCTTCGAACATATATACGTTTGTTTCGTGGGACTCTTCTAGCATTCTTCCACAAAATAAAAAGTCGTCGTATATGGTTCCGAATAGTCTGGTACGAATATTATACTAAAAAACAGAAAAAAATAGCGAAACCATTTTTGCTGACTCTCTCGCTTTCTCTCTGCTCTACTCTGTTCCGTGCTGGGAAAAAAACTCCCAAGAATTCTATATATATGATCGTACCCTTATCATCTCAAACATAACCTTCTCTCGTTCCTATTGCCTCGCACATGGTTCACGTGGTGTTCACGAGAGAAAGCAAAGCATGTTTCCTCTGAGCAGCAGTAGTCCGACCTCATCGCAGCAGTTCACCGTTAAACTGCATCGGTGGAGGTATACACGCGAAGCTATAAAAAAGCAAGGGTACCTCGAAAAAAGAAAACGTGCAACTTTTTTCTCTCTCTCTCTCGCGAATAAAAAACAGAATACTTCTCTCGAATGGTGGTGGTGGTTGCTGACTGCTGAGCCAAAAAGAAGAAAACGAAAATTCATGCTTCCCTTCACCCTTTTCTGCATGTGCATGCATTCTCTCTCCAGTACCTCCACACACAACCACCTCGAAAAGAAGAACCAGAGAAAAGAGCACGTCCTCGCTTCATTCTCTCTCCTCATTTCTCAAATCGGGTTTCCTCCTATTCATTTCTCGCATTGTGCCTCCCTCCCATCATCATCATCAGCGAACAAAAAAAAAAGGATTTACATCGTATCACCGTCCCGTTACTTAACTTTCTCACATTTCTATCTCTCTCACCGGTTCAAGTTACCTCCAAGAAAACGATCCTAGCACAACTCAGAATCACACAAACGATATAGTACACTCAAAAAAGTATCTTCATTTCTCCCTCTACATGTCGCAGACACAGTTGTTCACCGCGTTATTAGCAAAAAAACCCCGAATGATATCGATGATCCGCATCTTGTGCGAGTGTCGGATTCACATGCACCCAAAAACTTGTATGAACAAAAACAAAAAAGTTACAATAACTTCAAGGGTGCACGTAATTTCTAATTTCGGAGAGATGCTATATAATGACACACAAGCACATAAAAAAAGTTGGCCAAAAAAACGAAGTCGACCCCAAAAGAACCCACACACACGCTTCCACCCAAAAAAATCTCTCTATACACAAATCCATAAAAAATACTACGTATTTGCACGATACTACATTTACATTCTTCCCAATATCACCGTGAGATATTCCCCGCTATCTTGCGTATTAATATCGAATGAACGCTATCAGAGATAAGGCACATATAGCGTTTCGCGTTTTTATAGTGCCGCCCAATCAGATCCACTCGCTCTCCATCAAAATAATATATCCAGTGAATATGACGTGTATTGCCCACTCGTAATAATAACCGATAAGACTGAACAGGGGACAAATGCTTGCTCTAA
Organism: Heteromurus nitidus; assembly: GCA_034687055.1. NCBI lineage: Eukaryota > Metazoa > Arthropoda > Collembola > Entomobryomorpha > Entomobryidae > Heteromurus > Heteromurus nitidus. Next base: position 32,463 of record JAQFZW010000738.1, on the reverse strand, counting down.
ATGGATTCTCGCTCGTAAAAATAAGAATCCCGAATAAGACTTGGAGAGTAGAAAAGTTGAACTTGATTATGTTTTGGACGAAAAATATCGTACTGCCAGCAAAAGGAACTTGTATAATAATGATGATTGGATGTTATACGTTTACATGTTTATATACTCATTTTCTTTGGATGAATTATAATTTCATATCTCAAATTATAATATTACTTTTATCCACACACACATATCTCTCATCATCGCCAATCCTCTGTGACAAGTTTAGTCAAGAGCGAGAGAAACTTTCTCTTTGCGTACTCTCTTCCACTTTCCATAAATATACAAGTCTTTTTAATACGAAAAACTGGACCCTGTGTGAGTGAGCCAACAAGAAAAAGGAGAGACTAATTTCCCGATGTATTTGAGCAGTGTCGCGATTATAAGCTCTAGACATAAGAATTCCTAGAAACTCTTGGGTCAGTTGCGCCCAATTTCCCTCTGTCTGGTTAATTTAGAAGAAAATGGATAAGAAAACTGATAATATAACGAGTTTCCCCCCGGAATACTATATAGTCCTAGCAAAAGTTTGCATTTACAAAGCACACGAACCCAAAAAAAACATGCACGGAATGCCTTATTTAAGGAAGACTAGCCCACTACTTTGCCACACACACCCACACCAACCCAAGAAAACACGTTTTTTTCGAGTGTACCGAAACACTGGACCGCGCACCGGCTGTGCGGCTCAAACGACAGTTGTGCTCTCTCATTCGTGGGAAATAAAAGAAAGAAAAAAGAACCTTAACCCAAAACTTACATTTGTATGATTACTTTTTTTCCCTTCTTCTCGTTTTTATTGCACTTTGCTAAATGTTCCGTGTCCACTAACTTGTATCGTATACATGTTCTATAAAAAAAATCCTTTTCCACATTCCTCACTCAGTGTTGCTTACAATCGGAATATTATTGCAAACCCATCATTATTTTCTTGGAACTCGGGTTTCTCCAGAGTCGTACGATATAGAAACGCAAGATTGAGACAAACGTGTGAGAGCACCATGTTTTGTGTGGGTCTTTTTAACGAAAGTGTAAATGTCGCGAGAGAAAGAGTGGAATTTTTTTGTATGTGGGTGAAAGAAAGCTAAATAGAATGAAAATTTCTTCTTTTTTGGACTAGATTCCTTGGAAAAAAAGCAGCACCATATGACATTCATGTTCACACCAAATGCCACGGTGTAATATGACGTGTGTGTTTGACTAAACACAATGTAGGCTTTTCAATCTTTTAAGTTCTTGCAAAGTTTTAGAAAACGTTGTCAGGTTTCATGTCTATTTCTAAACAAAAAAAATGTTGTAAAATAATAAAACGTGAACAGTAGAATTTTCCATTAATCAGGAAAAAAGAAGTCTTTCAGCCACTGTTGACATTTACTTAAGAAAAGGGAAACAAAAAATCTCATCGTATAGGCTTTAAAAACCTCAACAATTGCCGTCTATACACAGGCTTGAACAATACACCGAAACACGAATAAAACCGGGCCTATATTTAAACTCACATTCTCAGGCTCACAATACATTTTTTTGTCATTTCGGAAAATATATATAAACTTTATATAGCGATCCGTTACTCTTCAAAGAACGTCTCTCTCAGGGATTTTCGCAACAATATATAAAAAAATTCGTGTCTTTTTTTAGCTGAACCACTTTTCATCTCTCTGCTCTCTGATAAATAAATTATGCAAGCATCCACTTGGTCTAGCTTCCTCCTCTCTGGCTACACAGTGCCTATAAAATACGAGTCCATGTTCTCGCAACAAGAACCGAGAGAAGAAGATGAAAAATGGCCAATTTTTTCCTCTCTCTCTCTACCCTTTCCGCCCTTCCGTTATTCTGCTTAGCTTTGCATATTTACATATGTATGCTTTCGTCGGAACAAGCGCTTTTTTATATATATTTTCTTGAAGGAAAGAAGAAGAAGAAGAAAACATTTCCTTGAGTGAGAATGAAAACGGAAGGGAGATAAGCCAAGTGGAGAAAGTTGAGGGAAAGCGACGACAACACAAGCGGCACACGACGTTCGCTTCTCTCTCTCTCTCTCTGTCATTTCAAGCAACAGCCTACACAACTTCCTATATCCTTCTCTCTTTTTTAAGCGTAAAGGATTTTTTTTGTGCGACGACAGGAACGGGTTTCACATGAAATCCACAGTACCCAAAAAAAACTGAACTCTATACTAGCTTTGGCTTATTGATGTTGGAATGTCGTTCAAATATATGTGCCTTCTTCGTCGTAACTTTTTCGGAGAGCATATAAAAAACCCTACAAGCTTGTTGCTTTTTTTTAATTTACTGTATACCATTAGACTCGGAGAGTCTCCTCAAAGTATGTTTCGTTCTCATAATATTAAACGAGAGATATAGACAAAAAATACTTGTGATTCCCTCACAAGAAAAAAAAGTATTAAATCCAACCAGAGATCTTGTGAAGATCGTAAAACGAAGATTCGATCGAAAAGCAGAGATTTTCGAGTAATGAAAAAAACGTGAAATTAGGTCCGACAAAAAATATATAAAAGCTTTTCGCTTTCACCCTTTAGCGAGAATTCACTGACCAACTATATTAACTCTACGAGACTTTATGAAAGAGTGTGTGTGTTTGTATGTGCACTAAAGGTGAATTAAATTTCAAGGAAAATTGCGTATTTTTTATGAAACCATTTGTATACACAAAGTCTTAAAAAATCACTGGAAAACTATTCTCAGTTTAGAAGAGATTGTAAAAGTACAAAATTTAATACCATTACACAGGAGAGAAGTTGAGTATATTTTTTCTCAGAACTCTATTCCAACATTCCTTTTGATAAATTTGAGATAACGTTGAGAATGTGCACTGAAAAAAAAGCTTGAGGGGTTCGCTTTCTCTCTGGAACTTATTGATGTTTTAATGTTTTAACGGTTCCCACAGGTAAAATACGGAACAAAACCGTGTATGTTTAATTGAAGGAGAAAAAAACTGAGAGAGAAGCCATTCATACGAGCATATCACATAAACACAAGGGAAAAAACAAAAAAAAAGGCTTTTCCGTGCGCTTTCAAAATCCTTTTTTCTTCTGTAAAATTGACAATGCTTGCCGCACTACGCTCTTTTCTTTATATCCCGCTCCCACATAAATACTGAATAGTGTGTGCGAGACTCGAATTTCAATTAACTCTGAAAGAGAGAGTTCGCAAACAGACGAAAAAGGCGGTCTTCTTTTAAAGCCTTTTTCCCACTGCAAAAGAGTAGCGAGAGTGGTCAGGTAAAAAAAAGAGCACAAGCTCAAACGAAGAGCGTGTGTGTATGTTGCTGCATTTGGCAAAAAGCACATATTTCCTTTAAAAAATACGTGACTTATCCTCATATTTTGAAACAACGTTTTATGTGTGTGATAAAAGAAGGAGAGCAAACACTGATTTTCCTAGATTCCACGATAAAATAAATTTGACGAGACAATGGGAAAGAAAGAAGCGAAGCTCTCCAGTGCTAACAAACTTTTTTCACCCATCCGCACATGTCCCAAAAAAAATTTGACCAAAAGAGATTTGACCGAAAACCCATATCTGCTTTTTGACCTGTTTTTCGCAACAAAATTTTCAATTTAAGAGCATTTCTCTGAAATGTTTAAAGTATACTAAAATATTTGACATATGGGTGTGGAATAGTCAAACAAGTCTGAATAACGTATAATGTTGATATGAGAGAATTCAAGCCACACAAAATGCTTTTTCACCGCATATGCTCCATTTCACAAAATGTATGCACGGAAAGGCTTTGTCACAGTTGTGTGGACAAAACCATCTATAAATTTGGAATGAAATGCGAGAACAAATTTTGATTTCTGGCGACGGAAGCTGAACACACATACGAAAATGATGATGATGAATGACAAAGAAGCAGCAACATACATTATACATAATATTGTAATCTAATTTCCGTTTCATGATTGCAATTCCAGTGGTTTTGTTGTGTTTTCATTCAGACCCGACAGAAATTCGTATAATATTTCAGCTCCTTCCAAATCCGATTATTAGTGCAAACAGGACCAGAGTCGGAGAGAGTGCAGACACAGCAGGTCTTAATATATATGATACGCGCTGCAGTTCACGACTGGTTGAAAGCAAAATTCGTGATTACATGTGTGTTTCGTTGAGGAATTGGATGCTTGTAGAAAATTAAAAGGAACGTGTAATCGAGTTTATTAATCATGCACGTTATTATGTCAAGTCTTTAATTAGTGTTGTGTGTACGTTACTCGAATTACTCGGAAGGTGTTGCATCGAACTAATTGAACGAATATATGGACGGATAAAATGAGTCAAGTAGAAACAGCCACTTTTGATATTCGAAATTTTTGTGTGTCATTAAGTTTATGTATAAAATGTCTCAAAATGAAATTAGTTAGTTTGGTTATTATGTATGAACGAAAGCGAGTTACACGATATACTTGACAACATAGAATGCTTGACAAACAATCCTATATATATAAATCTAACGTAAAATATGGCAGCATGCATGTCCGTTGTATTTCACTCGACTCGTCGACACGAGCGCGGCACCTACCGCACCCCGTCGAAAGTCGTCGTCTCATTCCCACAATCTCTCACTTGCTCTTTGCAACACAGCAAAACCTACAAGTGAAAGTCGGAACAAAGTCTCTCTGCTGCACCTCGCTGCCTGGTGAAAGCTTATAAAACGCGTCACTTTTTTTGGTACATAACCTCACGTTTAGATGACACGCAAAGGTTTGGAAAAAAATACACCAGCAAGTTCATACAAAAAAATTGCATGAGTATGGAATCTTCTGTGAATGTTATGAACCTATATGGTGTTTTTTAGCACGAACTATATTGGATTTCAAATACATTAAATGTAACTTATCAGTTGGCTTATAATTATGTCAAGAAACACGGTGAACCTATATGCGCGTGCTTTTCATTTGCAATTTAATAATTCACATAACATTCTCTGTCTGATAGATCATGATTGCAACTGTCATCAATCTGTTTAGAAAATTATATTTTCTACGCTTGAAATAGTTGTACTGAGCACAGTGCATCCAAATTTAAATGTACGAGATACAGATTGTCTTATTTATCAGTGACAAAAGTCTTTTAACCACAATTAAAAATAATTTATCCTAAAAAGAAATTACGAGACAGTCATGCTCGAGCATATGGTTGGGGCAAACAACTCTCATGTGCCGATGCAAAACATCCTCATCCCAAGATATCTAGCATGCAGTTTACGTTTATTCTCGAAAACGCCTATAACGAGATCAAAATTGACTTTCTCCACCATTTAAACTGGGGAATATCATGAATGAAGATCTGCGTGACACACTCCACGCTCACCTTGGATGGGAAAGCAAGAACACCCGCACATACGAGTATAATAATCACGCGATACATTATCCTCCATTCGCGTGATGGCCAAGCTCATTTTAATCCCGAAATGCGAAGAAGCACACAACACGCCCATCCGCACTATATAACTAAAGCCATTACCCTTGTACGCATGTGTACACACTCCCTCTCCACTTATAAATTCTGCGTAATTGCTCATGTTTATCGCACTTGATTAAACTCATTAACGGAATTCTGTGGGGAATTGACACGCCTCATGATCCTAAACTACTCGAACACACATATATGCTTTAGCCACTTGATTATATATTCTCTGCTTGATGAACGAGCGCACTATCTTCGTTAGCAACTTGCAATAACGCATCTTTGATTATTTATCACGTACCTGGCGTTATTAATTAGGGAAACACGTATAAGCAGTCCAACGTCTAAGTCAACTACGCATATCTCATCGAATCATAACAAGTTTCTACAAGAAACTAACTTTGCATACGAGTTCGAATCAAAAGAAACGCTCTACAATGGCGAAATATTAATTGAAATCTCGCTCTTCATTCATGTTCACGTATAAAAACTTCAAATTTTAATAATTAAAAAAATTCCCAAAAAAACATCGAGCATAAATGGGAACAAAGGAATTCGTGCGAGTTCTGTTCCATTTCTACGCGCTCCTCCAGACTTTCCCCGTGCGAATCAAGTGGAGCGAGGACGGATTGCTGGAGCCAATCCGCGATGTAACAATCGGAGGCTTCTACCTAAATCAATTTGTCACGTTCCTCCAACTGCCTCTATTTTTATACGGCCTGTCCATAAAATGGAACGACTACGTTGCTCACGGCCAATATTTCCATCTGACTTTCCACAGCATTTGGATCTCGTGCGTGTTCTGCTGCACGTCCTTCCAATGGGTTTTCTTCACAACGAGAAACGAGATCATTGCGCTTGTGAATCAGTCGATTCGTTTGAGGAAGCATTTTGAATGGCGTACGTGAAATTTATTTATTTATTTATTTTTTGAAAACATAAACAAGCTCAAGTCGTAAAATATGAATATTTTTTTGTTGGAATAAAAAGGTCAATTTTCAATCGAGTCATACAATGCGGACAGGAAGTACGAGTACGTTCTCCTTTCTCTTTATGGGTTCCTATTTGTCTCGGACATGTCAACAGTCATCATGCCACTATTCATAACATTCCACCAAGAAGCCTGGTACTTGACCGCGTACATCCTCAAGCCGCTCTACGAAGACGCGAGAACGCACGGAAGCGCAATGGCGATCGCATTTATCTTCGAGTTCTGGTGGGCATCCACACAGTTCGGAGCGCTCGCATTGCAAGCTTACATCCACATCGTGTATTTACGAACAATGACGACCTCGTTGAAACAGATCAGGTGGAGAAGCAATCTCATTTTAAAAATATGTCAAGTTTGCAAAAAATAAAGCATGTTCATCCGATTCTGTAGTGAAATGGTGAGTGGAAAACGAAGAAGAATGCGAGACGACGAGGGCACTCTTATTAGAACCGCCATGTCGTCGTACAAGAAACTGAGGATATTATCGACCATGTACAACCGGTCGTTGGGCAAGTCATTTCTCCCGTATTTTAAAACGACTCTCGGAGTCTGCTGCGTCGGTGCATTGTTTCTCTCAATCAAGTCGTTCTTTTTTGGAAACGCTACCGTGATCGGATTCGGGTGTATGTGTGTCTGCTGCGTTGGTGGAAATCTTGTTGTCATTACGAAACTGTGTGCGCAGCTGAATAAAATGAGTGTACAACTCGAGCAGGAATTGACTGCGAGAAGATTCTCAGGGAAATTGGCAAGGACGTACATTCGCTCGTACAAGCAGGTTGGAGTTGAGGTTGGCAACTTTTACTTGGTTCAGCGGATTACGCCGCTTACGATGCTCGCTATTGTTGGAAGTGTCGCTACCAATTTGCTAATCTCTGTTCAGTTTCGGGTGTGAAATTTAAAGATGTGTAATTGTAAATTGGAGAGTTTTATGAATACCAAAACATATGTATGATGTATGCCAATGAAGCACATAAATAAAGGAAAATATATATTTTTAAAAAGTCAAGTAAAAAATAAACTCAAACCTTCTTATTCGAGGCGGAGCAACTGGCCAAGACCTCCTACTCCTAAGCACGATCGTGTTTTTAATCGTATTCGTCCTCCCAAACTGCGGAGCGGACGTCCTTTTCCTCGGATTCATGCGAACCACCCTCGACGGACTATTTGCCCAAAGATGAGGAGATCCCGATTGCTCACAAGAATAAGTCCTCCTGTTTTTCGGCGGCGAAATATCCTTCCCGAGAAGCACGCGTTTGAGAAACTCAACATCCAGCGTGCTGACATGCTCGTGCCCAACTTTGTCCCCGTCCTCGTCGTCGTCATTGTCAATCTCTGTCCGGTTCGCTATCGCGCGTGAAGCAGAATCCCACGTTGGACTTGAAGGCTCCTCTTCCACTGGAGGCGGGATGTTCACTGGAGACACCTTACCCGTTCCACTTGGTCCAGCACCTCCGCCTCCAATCAAGTCTCCGCTCATGTTTGTATTCGCTCTACTCTAAATTTCGTAACCTAACCACCTATTTAAACCTAAACTACAATGTACTCACAATTGTGTTCTTTAACGTGTCATTTTGAATGTCAGTAGTGCTTTTCCTAAATGATTTCCCGGAAATGGAGTACTGATTCAGTTCCGATTCTGCTACTACTTTCGCTTGCTTTTGAGTAGACCCGTGATAGCTCCCATACTTGCCAATCAAATCAAGAACACAGAATGATGATTTTTTTTGCTGCAATTTAAACATGTTTCAAATATTTCAAACTATAATTGGATACACGCACTTGCGTGATATGATTTTGATGTGATGAGCTTGAGTGTTCCATTCAAGGCTGTAACCTAAGTTGAGTGTCGTCACACCCGAGTTTAACTTAACCGATTATTCGTCCAAAAGTGCTATATACTTTGTTCGAATATAAAACGCGCATATTAGTGCTGAGAATCGCACTTTACAATGACAATTTACATATGTCACACTTGATGTCTTGACAGGTATTAAGCGGTATCGAAGGACAGAACAAGGTCATGCAAGTACAGCAGAGCATATATACGTGTGAAAATTATTAGTCACATGTTGTAAGTGGATTTAGATGTATCTGACACACAGACACTTTCCTTCGATCCAACAGAGAGAACAAATTTTTTCCGTATCATTTCAGCAACGTGTTCACTTTCTCTCATTTGAATTTGAAATTTTCCTCACCGTCTTTATTGAACCATCTATAAAATACATAACGAATCTACACGTATATCCACTGTCTGCAACCAATTCACAACGCAGTCTCAGGCTCCGGAAAAGCTTGTAGCAAAAATTGGACAGGAGCAGAGAGAGAAGAAGCAGACAACGTAATCCTTTGACACACCGGGAAGATTTCGCAAGAAAGAAGATGGAAAACGGAGATCTCCCACATACACACTTTCAATCGCTCGAGCAACTGCACTCATAGTCCCCCTAAAATATTATACACGTTTGTCCGCCTTTCTTTCACTCTCGAAAGAGTTGAAACTCTCTCTCTCTCTAGACTCAGCACACACAGACCTTCTCTGCTCTCCACTCATTTAGAATGCAAATGAGAGAGCTCTCACGTTATAACGATAAAACAAACTAGTATGTTGCTCGTGAATAACCGCACGTGTATATTGGAAGAAAAATAATACTTTCTCCAAAGAAAACCTCAAAAAGAAGTCATAAAGCATAAGAAAAACGAAGAGTTTCACATTTTACGGTCGACAGGGCATTTGCAACCGGATCATATTCTGTTCCTGGAGAAAAGCGAGAAGACGACTAAAAACCATACAAGAAAACTATATCGCATGAGCAAATTGAAGATTACGAAGTTAAGAATTCCATTTCGTTTCCGTTTTTATACGTAGCGTTTTGTATTCGTGTTTTCTTTCCAATTTCTTTTCAGATTGGAAGATCATCACGTAAAGAAATACATCTCACGTATAGCCTCTACAAACACTGGAAATTGATTTTTTATTTCCAGAATATACTCTTCCGTACTTTTCCCTAATCGAATAATAGCAGCGACATCGCTGACACTCTCACGCATTGTGCTGATGAAGACTTGAGAGCAGTTCACTGATTTGCATTTGCATTTGCAAAACCTCTCGTGTCCAATATATTCCAGAAAACCAAATATATAACACGTGCGATTAACAAAGCACAACAAAGAGTTTACACACAATTTTCTTTTCACGCAAATACCCAGTAACAAGTTTGTTGCTTTCACCCACAAAAAAAAATATTTCCGCTGCTGAAACGTCGTCCATCGAGCCATGAACACATTTTCCTATATATTTATACACTTATGCTCTGAACTGTAATAATGCTCGTTAATTTTTCCTCATTTGGAGTTGTTTTACGAAATTTGTGTTATTTTATTCTCGCCAAAAAGTCACCTTCACGTTTCAAGTATCTTAAAAAAAATACACTATTCCAATTTAGCAATCAATTTATATTATAACCACGAGCAATTTATTGTGCAATCGGATAAGCGAAAAATGTTTTCTTCAAATATATGCCAGTCTCTCAGCGGGCGTGTCTCAAAGTTTTGCGCAAGCATTTCATGGAAGCAGTTTCATTAGCTCTTACAACCACAAAAACATGCAACAGAATCTTGTAAAACGCATTTGAAAAATTACGAAAACATTCAGCTGCATTGCTTTGTTTGAAGCAATATAAATGCATTCTTGAAGCACATGTTTATGTTATTAACATCTTTCAAATAAATCATCAAAAACACACAGATTCAGGTCCTAACTGAACTACTGGATATGTTATAACGTAACACCCCAATTAAGATAGCTGTTGGTTAAATCCACTCTGTTCGATCCACAACCCAATTACCCAAAAAAAACAGACAAAAAATAAATGACCATCAATAAACATTTCTTCCTTGAGCAAGTACCCAACCGAGCGCATAACCTTCCTCGAGCAACAGGCGTTCACAAGGTCATGTTCCTTAATAGCCCCTTGAAACATGGGATTAATAAATGTAGTGCGTCTCCCACTTCAAGTCACCCAATTTGTCCCCTCCGCAATCAAACAAAATCAAACTGTAATCCTTTCCTCGTGAATTAACTCTGATTGGTAGACAAAACTACCATGTCTTTCTCCGCATATGTTCCGCGTTATGTGTCAAAGACAAATTGTCGTTTGATGACAAAAAAAACTAGGAAAATGACAACCAATCAGATAAAAGGATTTTATTAGCTGTACTTTCACCAAAGTGGTGTGACACTTATATCCTCTTCATTAAGCCAATTTTTTCCCTAAGATTTATGTGTTCGTCTTCCAACGTATGATTTATTTATGTATCCAGGTGAGTGTGTATAGTCTACCAAACTCGTTAACCAGTAGCCGTGTTGCCCTTCAACCTTTCTCTTTGTCATCATGCCAAACCCATATATGAACCTTGTTCATCGTTACAAAAATTATAATTCAACGAACCAGTAGGCTCTCAAGCGATGATGTCCCAAAGTACCAAAAAATTGTGCTCTTGTATACACAAGAGAGAAAACTTGCAGATACAAAGTCCAATTTCTGACCCTTATGTAGTTATTATCATTAGGTTTAATGAAACCACGTTCATGAGACTCTTGTCATTGCTCAAAAAATAACCTACAAAAAAATAGTGTTTTTTTATTGATAACCTACACTCCAAGTTCGTACCTTTGCTCTCTCCATATTACTATCCAGTTCAAGTTCTTTTTTTTTTGCTTTCACCAAAACTCGCTCAAAAAGTACCTTGTCATTTCAGTGAGTTTGCAGCCTTCCAAAGAATCTGCTTTAACCTGTTTTAACCTTCTCGTAAGCCAAAATATAGAATATAACATGCTATTCAAAAAATATACAGTTTTATATACTTTCACTCTAATGTCAGAGAGATGAAAATTTGATTTCTACAAAAATTTGATTTATATGTCAAGCATAACTAAATATGTATATATAACGTGATCTCATGACGTATCGTCCCTACACACATGCACGTGAACATATTTTATATATAAGTTTATATATATTTAAGATAATATGGTCTCTCAAGATGTGTCTAAATAAAAAAAATGGATGAGTGAAAGTCGTTGAAAATCTCTCTCTCTCTAAGCCACTCTGATCCTTCTTTTGTGTGTCTTCAACAAAAGAAATACTGAAGAGCGGGCATATAATATGAATGCACAAGATGTTGGCCTCTCATCTACTGGGCATATTCGATATCCATCTCTCAATATTGTTAATTTAACTCATGACGCATATATTATGGTTCATTAATACCACATAATTGTATATGTCAGTTTTAACATTTAAACATAAATATATCCCAAAAAGGGTACATAATATTTCACAAATTCATATCCGCGTAAAATCCAGCTACATTATATAACATTCAATATATGTATTATAAATGTTCGTTCGCATTACGAATGTGATCAATCCATGTTTTGAGTCTCAAAGCCCCCCAACAAAGCAACCTCAAACATTGATACAGATAAACCCACCTGGAACCACCACACGACAGAGAATAAATCGATTTCCAAATTCAGTTACGAAATTTCAATTTTCATGTTCTCTTCATATTTTTTTATCATATGCATTTACGAGCTAACAAGCCTCAACCTTTCCAAATCTGCACAATAAATGTGCAGAGGGCAAAAAACCCGTTTAAATTATGATTTACGCTACAAATCTAGTTCTATAAGGCCTGCAAATAATGTTACACGATCAACTCTTTTCACGAAACTCTTTGCGTTAACCTTTACGCGAGTATATAAAAAATATGTTGTCATTAACCTTTTCAATCTTATAAATTTTATCTTTTCACCGTTGTCAGAATATATAATATCGGCAACGGGTATGGAACAATTTTAGGTATGTCGTGTGATTTTCAAATCTTGATTCCTTGCAAAAAGAATGAAAGGCGAAGACGAACATGTTATAGATTTTTTTGGAGTGTTGTGTCGAGAGCATCCTAATTTTCAAAAGAAACCTGAATGAGAATACGAGAGTTGTATAAAATTCTAAGCTATAAAGCTTTTTTCACATATAAATACATTACGAATTATTCAATTCGATTGGCAGAGATATCCATATGGATTAAAAATATATAATACTGTCTACATACGTGTTCTCCCTACATTGACGTTTATATATCCTTTTCTAAATTGTCCATAGTTCCTTAATAAACCCCCGTAGAATACTATTTATATATACAATTCTCACAGAAAAACGCTGAAAACGACTCAATTTCAGACTACTCCAGTTCCATTTCAGAGTGATACGACTCCATTCCAGTCATTTTCCGATCTTTTTCGCAAGCACACACTCACAACGATAACATTTCCAAGCGCATATCTTCTTGAATCTTCTCTCAACCCTAAATCCAACACTAAGCTTACACATCTCGCTTCTCTCAACTTTGTATTTGACTGTTTTTTTACCACTTCTCTCTCTCAGGACCACACATTAGTTTAACACGTAATTGTCCCAACGAAATTCTCTTGGTGCACACAAAATACAAATGTGTACACTGTATACCAGACTTGTACACATCTAATCAAGCAATTTTGTAAAAAAAAGAACACATAGTACAAAAACACGAACTCAAAAGGTAGTACACCTGTACACCACCCTTACGAACGTGTGTGCTGATGGGTTTGATGCGATGCTAGTGTTGAAATAATTCAGGTACGGGATAAATAAAAAAAGAAGCAATTTTACCAAAAAAACGAAGCTATGCACGTTTGGATCTTACATTTATAAAGCTTGCCCAAGGACAGAATATCAACACATACTCTCAAATGAAGTAAAATACCAAAAAAACGAACACAACCATCGAGGATCACAAAAGTGAAAACAAGTAGCGTACAAAAGTGTCGTACGAATTTGGTCAAACACACTACACTTTGCATGTCGTACAAACACGATTTCTCGTGTAAATTCCTATTCGTTGTCCGTTCCACGATGTGAACCAACAAAAAAAAACATTTCGTACACATGACTTTTAGCAACGATTTCACCTGTTCCCTGACAATAAAGCCTATTCTTCAAATAAATCATGCATTTGCACGGGAAAGTCATACCAGTACATGACATTCGCATATGAAAAAGATGTATACACACCCCCAAACATTACCCCCAAAAAAAACCTGTCAAAGAAGGACTATTCGTCATTTTTTCTCTCGTTTCTTCAAATTCATCCAATTTACAAGCATATATACATCCCATGGGTCAGTTATGTTTGGCCTTGCACACTATTATCATTTTTGAAAATGTTGCTTATTGATGAGAAAAGTGACATTACACGAGCAAATCATCCGAGGGAAATGAAAAATGTATTTTCGACTACTCCAGTGCACACTACTCATATTTATTAGCTCGTGTATAAACCTAAGTAGGCGAGAAAAGAACCTCGTTGTATATACCTCCATAAATTTTCATGAATCCCTCATTCTCCAGCCAATATAATACCTGCAACACATAAACCTAAACCTATTCAATCCAACCTATATATAGTCTTTTATGTAACACACACATATTTCTCCATTTCTTATGAATGTGTTAATGCTAGTTTTTTCGAACTCTCTCCTATCACCTCCCAACCTTTCCCCTCGAGGCCAAAAGAAAAGAAGAAGAAGAAATAACCAAGTTGCATGATATTCCTTTCACAATTTTCTAGCTGTCGCTTTCAGAGACATGTTTCATTTTCTGACTTGTGTGTGTGACTTTTTTTTCTCTCTCTCGTATACTCCTGCGCATATGAATTATTGTTACGTATCATGATTTGTTTGTCTACAAGTATATGTTGCACCAGAGAAAAAGAATTCCTTTCCTTTTGGAAAAAACCCTTACATTCGGTCAAATTGATGTCGTGATAATGCGGATTATATTATTTTTCTCATAAGAGCCTCTTGTTTACGAAGAGTATCAAAAAAAATACACCAGCTTGAAGATGTCATTAATCTTACTCGAAATAATATGATTCTTCTATCATCAGGCATTATATTTTTTTCTGATTTTCATTGTCACAAAGAAGCTGTGTCATACAACACATGCATGCGTGCTATCCAAGTCACGAACCTAATAAAAAAATCCTTCTTGTTCAGCGAATGAAACCATATGAAGCGTGAACATATTTGCGTACACCACAAACCCATAATGTGCCCTCCATAACGTAATTAAAAGCCAATCAGGATGTTTACAATTCGAGAATTTTGTTGCATACTATTTATTAACCTCCAAAAATCTTGGATATTTCAACCATACGACGAATATATGCTTGAAAATGACATATCCGGCCAACCCAATTGGGAGCTCGACTTTTGCTCGAAATCGGTGTCATATAAGGTCGACGTATATAGAGCATATACGCCAGAGATAAACCTTCTGCTCCTGTTCAATAAACGTGAGATTTATTCTGCTTCTGCCCCAGTTTCTCTCTCGACTTGTTTCGAGTGGGTCTAAGATGTCTAATAAAATCCCTGTGGATTGAAAAGATTATCCCGTCCAGACGACACTATATACGGCAAACAAAATAATGTCCAACACACTAGGGACCATACAGCTACTCCCAAAAAGCAGACGACAAAAAAACTAGCTGATTTATTAATCAGGATGCATCACCGTGTATCCAGGACCTATATAAATACTCGTACGTGAGACTTGTGTATATGTCGTCTCGTTAGTCTGCAACAAATGGAGAGACTCTCAACGTTCGACACCCGTTTACCCGATACACATGAATTATTAAACGCACGAAGAGGATATATAGCGTGGAAAAGGAGAAAGAGTGAGATATCCTGACTGAGAGACTTTCTCCAAAGGAGCTTACTTTACTTTTGTGGAGATTTGCAATATAATGCTTTCTTTCAACCTACAAGGATAATTCTTCATCTATACTCATTTCTGAGAAGAGACAAACAAGTCTCATCTTTTCGTTCTGTTCTTAAGGTTTTAAAAAAATATTTGACGTGCATGCAAACACGCTTTTATGATATTGAGTGCGTATTCGCATGATACGGTGCTGAGCTGTTGTGTGAGGCAAAAAAAATATAAAGTTTTCTTGACAGGCAAGAAGGATTTCAACCGTCTGTTTTGTTTTAAATAACGAAAGCATCGATTGTTGAATATTTAATTTGCAAAAAAAATCAGAGCTTCGAGTTCAAGTTTTGCAAGCGCTGCATCTCCAATATACGCAGATGTAGGCGGCTGCAGGAAAAGTTCGGAAAAGTAGTTTTATTTATTTTCTCTCAGAGACACACAAACTCGTCCAACTTAAGTAATTGAAAACGGTAGAAGTTTATGACGAGAGTTTTTGGAAAATATGATATGCATTAAAGAATGAGCGACGAGATTGTTTGAGAAGAAAACAAGAATATGAAAATGAGCTTTAGTCAAGCTTTTTGTACACATCATGTTTAAAAACTATATACACGATGAGTTTCTTGTGGAATAAGAAACCAATTTTTGTAACGTCTACCTAAACTGGTCATAATAATACAATGAATCTGGCACGAGTAAACACACAAATTTCCTGCAAGAGCACGATATAAAGTGAGACTTTTCTCGCCGTCATGTTTCGCTCCGCTTTCCTTTGAAAAAAAATTCTAACTTTTCTAATAATCTCCGTTGACAGATACAAGAGCACTGTTTGACGACATTCTTGTTTTCGTTTAGAGCGGTGGGAAAGGCAAAGAGAGAATAGATTGAGAAAACTTGTCGATTACCAAAATTGCCCGTTTTTTTCATCTGACGAAATGTATGCATATAATATTCAACACTTTCGCCAACATTCATTTTCTTGAAGAGACGAATTTCGCTAACGATTGAAAAGTTGTAAAAAAAATTTATTGGCATTTTTTATAAAGCATACACGGTTGTCCATACCTATGTTCTAGTATCCGCATACGTACAAAAGCTCTTCAAGAGTTCTGAGAATTGCTCCAACGAAAGAAAAAATTCCGCTTGAATCGAACGAGTCTGTAGGCTTTTTTTCAATAAAGAAACACACAAACGATATTCACCCGAAACTCTCGCATTAATGAAATGGAAACGGAAACTTTCACATTCTTACAGATTGGCAAAACCACTTCTCAAGTAAAGTCGGTGCTGAATATTTTAAAGTACAATGATGGAGATGTACACGTGAATGGACAGAGCAAAAAAATCAAAGACTTATTTCGATGAACATCACTTTTGCGAATGGGAACTTTCAATTAGGATAAACGCAATGTGGAGTTTTGATGTGAACATTGTTGGAAATCCTTTGATACAAAGAGAGTTTTACAACAATATCCCGTTACACGTTACAGAAACCACTCGCCTTCTAAAGATGCATGAAGCTCACATCCAAGTCTCACAAACTGACAAAAGTCAAATTGGAGAATTTTTAGAAGTCTCCGAGTTAACACTGTGGAGGAGCAGAGATTACTGACATCTAAAATTCCGCTACAAAAAATGTTTTTTAACAACGCATATTTTCTGTAGAAAAGCCAAACTACAATATACTTCCAACCAAGGCTTCATGCATATGTGAATTACTAAAAATTCCAGCACAAATCCTCGAGATCCAGCGGTTCGCCACCTCCCAAATCCCCCGTCAGATTTAATTTGCATAATTACAAGTGAAATGAACCATACAAAAAACAACTATCCACTTCACCCATATAAAATAATTAATTGCATTTTAATTATCCTTCTCATCCTTAAAACCAGGTAAAATATCGCGAGGTTAATCTCACAACAGCGTTCATTAAAACCAGCAATTTAATATTACAACCTGCTAAACCCCACCACCAACCACATAATAGCAAATAATAATAATTCTGAAGCGCAAAAATGTATGCCAGTATATATATTCATAATATTCTGTAAAATTAGCCTACCTAATTTGCCAACGCATCACAACAAACTCGAAAAGATCAGAGAGAAACGGGCACTTTTGGATTATACTGCGTCGTGAGTAATTACGTTTTTACATCATCCGCAACGAGTCAAGGAAAGAGGAAACGTGTGTAATTTATCAAGTCGGACAGGATCATGATGATAAGCCATACAAAATATCCGTATTTTTGGTGAAGCGCAGCAGTTGATCAACATTTTCCCATTGCAAAATAAATACATATTTATATGCCTTGTGCAAATCTTCCCACAGCAGTTAAGTAGATCAGGTATAATACGCTCCAATCCAATTTACAATCATATATGCTGTCTTTTTTAATATTACAATATATTATAAACTCTATATTTCATCCCTCATCTCTCTCCTTTTCACATTCATCCTCGCAGTCATCATTCATAAGACCCAACACAAGTATTGGAATAAACTATGTATCAGATTACCCAATGTTATGAACACCAGAAAATATATAAAAACAACAAGATACGAGAACAGGAGGAGTACGTAACAACCTCCTGATGGCTCTCAACTCAACGCATACATAAAATCTAGTTAAACCCGTTCTACCAAAAATGGAAGTTCTATGCACGTGGATACCGGATCCTCCCTTTAAACTCGAAAAGAAAACAAGAAAAGCAAAGAAAACCGTGCAAGAAACTAGGTAGGAAATGGAAAGTTTGCCCATTTGAGTAATGAAGTTTTCGGGAAGATGAACATGCTTTCGTCTTAAACTTTTTTTATACACCAGCTATCTATGTGGGAAGCGTATAATTGAGTGAGCATGAAAATACTTGCTAGAATGTAAAGAAAAACAAGCTGCTGGAATCCGTGCCCGCATTTCGTAAGGATTGTTGCGCATTTCTTCGTGCAAAAAAGTTATATATATCCAGCCACAAAGGCAAAGTCACCTGCATCTCAAGTTACACGACTTCTCCTCATTAATTTTGCGAGCTTAATCCTGCATCTTGCTTCGATGCGTTAATCCAAGAAATCATAATATTTTTATGTTGTGGCATAACACAAAAATTAAATCGTAATCAAGGTGGCACGAAAACACATTTGCAACTCTGTCCATAAATTATTTCTCGAGTGCATATTTTTTGTGCCAGAGTAATAATCAGACCATACCCACTGATTCGAGTGTCATCTCCAGTTCTCGCATTGAAGAATACTACTACACCTTCCACAACTTCAGTTTGTTTTGGGATGAGAGATGTTCATTCAGATCATTGTGTGCACATCCATACCAGATATATAGCAAATTTCCTACCAAGAATCGTATTGTCAAGTCCATGTATATTGAGCATATATATAACCCACCCACACCAACGTCACACGATTTATCGTTATGATACACTCAATATCAAGCATATGCTTCGCTGTACCCCCGCAAAAAAATCCATAAACTACAACAGAAGATATTGGTGAAAGCACACATGATGACATAGTCATGTTCCATCTGTTGTAACACACAAGTGGTGTGGACACACACACAAACCGTATTAGTTTATTCCCCCTTGATTGCATTATCCGAACCACAAACCCCTCCCAACAATGCGTTTCCCTTTGGTTTGAACATATTTTTATATATATTTCACGTTATATTATTACTATACCTCTCTCGCACACGCGAATATTGCACAATTCTGATATGTCGTTTCATGTTGTGTGGTCACAGTGAAAGGTTATATGTGGAGAACCCGATGTTGCATGTTTCCCACATGACTGCTTGATATTATTGTGTTGACAAGCTGGTTTATTAAACTAATCAGTGGCTCGTTTTCCACGAACGAATATAATGAAAATTTGGAACATTTGGCTCTCCCCTTGAGCACGCAATATATTTCTTTTGGGCAGGTCCGTATAAATTACAGAACAAAAAAATAGCATACCTCTATCCTATAAATAGAACAATGCTTCAAAAAATTATTAGTTTGAAACGAAAATTCTGGTGTTCGGAACTAATAATTTTCTACGAAAAAATGGGTCACACGACAAACGAATTGAACGGTTTAATAAAAATGTGCAAGTAAAATCCGTACACGATTTTCTAGTTTAGGAGCGTTTAGTGAATTGTTCCAAACGTGCGTATTTGTTGTATGATAAATTGTAAATACACGTGTTCTCATGCCTTTCTACTGCATACTTTACATTCATAAACGACGTATACTTCGTAGCACAGGTATGCACACACGAGAAAAAAAATCTCTCTTGTCATGTTTTCTCCACCATCACGATACATCAACGACACACAATCATGTGTATAGTCAAGATAAAGTGTAATTTGTTATAAGCAAACCTCCCACTAAAAGCTTTTACACAAATACATACTCAACTTTCACACCCTTCTACTCGTCATCATCAGCAGCAGCAAGCCACTCATTATTGCACATTTTCTGCCCCCGCAGTTTTTCATGCTCTCGAGAGTGATAATATAATGCATTAAATCCATCACAACGAAAACACTCTGAGATTGTTGTCAAAATACATTGGTTGTGAGCATATATCTTCCAGTTATCACGTGCGGGCGGATAAATGGCATGTTCGAAAGCAATGAATTAGCAAAGAGCACAACAAACGTCAGTCTCGTGTATTTTGACGAAATCTCCTGAAATGCTCATCATGAAAACACGTTTTTCCTCAATCCTTAATACTTGTATTTTTACTGAGTTTTATTTATTATCATAGTTCTCTCATATGATGATAAGGTCACCACCGTAAAAAAATTATTACACGCGAGGCGACCAACCACAAAATAGTTTCACTGAGAATTTCGCCTGCTTTCTACATCGTACACGCATCAAAAAGGAGAAAGCCAGCATGGTGCCGGTATGGCGTGTGTGGCGTGTGCAGGAACGTATGGGTTTCTGAACCATAGTGTATATACGATAATCATTACAACGTTCCGTACAAAACGGTACATCTCCAAAATTACGCACTTAAAATAACGCTTTCTCTTAAAAGCACATTTATAAAATATCTCATATATGTTCTTTCTACATTACACACATATATCTTTCTCAAGAGTGAGACGGATTTGACTTGTCATCCATTCTCGTTCTTTCCTTTATTAAAACTGAAATGAAACATATATATGCGGGATTCCGGTTGCGGGTTTTTGTTTCACACTTTATGAAAGCAGACTTCCACTCATAGCCTTTATACATACACAAGCTCCATGAGTCGCATAATAACCACAGAAAATGTGGAGCACGGCGAAATGTAAAAAAAACCGGTGCAGTGTGTGTGAGAGAATGAACGGGAAGAGAGTTTAACCGGAGGTGACACACACTCACTCTTGGTTTGGAGAAAGCCCATCAAAGAAAGTGTGACGAAAAGAAAAGAAAGTTGGCAAAGGCAAAAAGACTCATTTCCAGGTTTCTCTCTCTCACACATTCAGTGTTGAAAAGCCTCATTGAGTGAAGGAGTTTCCTCTCACTTCATCGAGAGAGCGAGACACTTTAATTTATCCAGGTTTGTATGTGCGTGCTTGAGACAGTTTATACGTAATGGCCGTGGTTTCACTAAATATCCGCATATACGTGCTGGATTTTTTGACATAAACCTTTCATCGATGGAACTGAATACGGATTCAATTCTGCAAGGAATTTTATTTTGTTGGCGAGTCACCTCATATTTAAAAAACCTAGACTGCGCAAGGCTGAAACCCAAAACTCAAGAAATAATTTTGTGAAGAAACGTGTAGATGCTTTTTATATGGACCCATTGAGAATCACATATCGAAAAGCCAACCATATAACCTCGAGAAACCAATATCCTCATCGGGAGAAAGTCAATATGTGGCATACTTACGCCACTAAAACTGTAATAATTTTAAAAACTCATTGGCTCTAAGTAGACTCACGATAAAGGAAAATTCTAGCCAAAGAAGTTCAACATCTTCTTTCAAATATTCGCTCGACATTTTCATATGATACTGATTCAAGAGTCACGTTCCACCGAATACTACACATTTATTGCACAATATTTTTATTATTATTATTAACTCGAGAGATAGGTCAGAGACATTATTCATCTTATTACTAATTCAGAAAAATACGCTCCCTCAAATCGAAAAACATATTATATCGTTTACTACTACATTCCTCTCCTTTTACACGTACATGTTCATATTAGTGTGCACATGAATCACCTGAATACTTGTTACGTAACACTAGTTTGTATAGTTTCGTGAATACTTTCACCTGCACTATCTTAAATTCCATAAGAAATCTTCATCTAAAATATATGGGTCAGTCATTTTTCCATTATAACGAATTTCCCTTAAAACTGAATGCATATAAGAAGTTTAATGACCTTCTACATATGTTTGATCAAACTATAATATATGCTTACGATTCTACTAAAAACTATACTTATAACTCGTAACTATATATAATCAAGTGTTTTAACTTTATTAATTTCTCATCCTGATTATTTTTTTGAACAAACCCGAGACTTTCTTCTCCCCACTCTCAATCGATTATATATTGTTCTCCCAAAGAAACCCATGTTTTCAAGTAGATCTGATTAGCTCTCATCTATCCTACTTTTGAATCATACATTCGCACAGAGAACAGCCTTCTCACCTTTCCAAACAACACACACTCGTGTACACACTGTTAAATTCCAACATATACATGTTTCAACAATGCAGCACACCTACAAATCTAGCATACACATACGTTACATAATAAAAAAAAGTTCTCGGCTGAGAGCATGCAAACAACGCCATAAATTCGGATATCAGATACCGGCACTGTTTCCTGATGAATAATAATGGCCAGAGTATATTTCTATGCAGCAGTGGTGGTGATATATATATATATGCATGCAAGAGAGTTTTCTCGCTGCTCCTGGCTGATAAGCCATCGTGTCTCTCTAGACTTATATGCACGGTTAAGTCAGACACACACAGTCACACAAAATCGAGCTAACCAAGTTACACCGGATAGAAGATAGTAGCAAACACGAGCGTGTTTGCGTGTACATTCATATACTTTACACACATACATCCGTGATGAGTATCAGGCTTAATAAAGCACCTGGGACTAAAGTTTCCGCTTGTGATTTGTAATTTTTTGTGCTGGCGAAAACTCGAACATGGAAAACGAGTTCAGCGATATATGTTTTCGAGTAGAACGCGTCACTGTATAATTCACCCGAGAGAACGTTAAAAAATATGTCTTGGTTGGCGGTGGCAAGAAAAACCCCTCACTTCTCATCTACTCTGTCAATCCTCAAGTATGCAATACGCTTTTCCTTTCTCTCTGCACATTAATCAATACAGACAATCTTGAAAAGAGTACTTGATCCGTTTTTAAACGTACTGGAACAGCTTAAAGCACTTCCTCTTCCCCTCTCAGGACTAAAAATATAAATCTTTTTTTCATTAAGTTTATTGTTATTTAAGCTTCTTGCCTGATACGTATTAAAGACTAAAGACCCTTTCGAAGAGAATAAACTATCCATCCGTAGGAAAAGGGCATAAGAGAGTCGTTAATCGTAGCACGTACACACACGTATTATATGTGACGCTCTCACAAAGTCTTTGTCATACGATAAATTTTCCGCTTTTATTATTATTATTCTTGCTTCACTTTACTCTTTCGCTTAAACATATTCGCTGGTTCCTGCTCGGGAAAAAAATATCCTCACGCCAAAGTGGAAATATACATGTGCTTGTTAATAGTGTCTTGCAAGTGAAAGTTTAATTATAACGTTTTTGGATATACGATACGTATAGTTTGTGTTCTTGTAATCCTACCCGACAATAAACTGTCAGAGTAATTTGTCGAGGGAGAAAGTAGAGTGGCTTAAGTACTTCCATCGAAAAAGACAAAAGGAAAGGAGGACAGCTTTGATAGAAAAGGATGAGGAGAATGATGATATGTTTCAGGAAATTGCTACCTCGAAGGGATGGAAATCATGCTTTTCATGAAAATTTATTACATGTCCATGGACTCATTTAGAGAGACACAAAAGAGTGAGATTGATATAAATATATCACCATCCGGTTAATGAGAATGCTTTAATACTCGAGATATTAGATCCTTTTCATTACGAGAATGTACACATATATTGTTATTCTTTTACTCATGACAAAAGAGGAATGCTACGTATATTGAAACAAAATAATAATTACGACAATGGGTTGTATTTTGTATTATGAGGAGGCGTGTATATACTTTCACAGGAACATTATTGTGCACATGTACACAATGGATGTGATCTACTTATTGTTGTGTGGACTATAGGCGATTTTGATTCGAAATCTTTAACTTCACCCGAATGTTATTTCAGCTATCAAAATACACGCTTTTTCCCCCTGCAGCTTGCTTCAAGCAGTGTACAGGTGGTGGAGCAGAGAAAGATCATTAAGAGTTGCGAAATGGTACGAAAGAGTTTGTTGGGTGCATACGCTATCCATTTTCATTACTTGAGAGCATATGTATTACGTCGTCTCAAGCACTTGCACATATACAGTTTCTCTATAAAAAACTCACTCACTTTCTCTTGCTCTTTCTTAAGTAACCAATCACTCAACGCAACACTCACGAAAAATACATTACGCCACTTCTATGTTACTGAAGAAAAAACGTTATATCTGCGTTCAAGCTTGAATATTTTGTGTACAATCAGAAATGTATTTCCAAAAGTGGGAATCCAGTTTTCTTCTCAAACTCACGTAATAAAAATAGTTTTTTTTTGCATTTGCAGTTCCCTTTTCTAGCGCACTTATCTGCTTTGAAGTACACTTTTGCAAAGTCTTCTTCAACAATAAAAAACGAAACTAGATCGGAAAAGGGAAATCCTGTCGTTTACTTTTTTTTATATTTATACAAACCCCGGAGATATATTTTGTCAGAATGTACGACAAAAAAATTGGATAATTGATAACAATGTGGCGTTTCCTCACCACCGCACGCGTGCGGCAGCTCTGTGAGAAAAGAGCAACAAAAACTTTCTCCATGTTTTTTGTGACAAAAAGCCATATATATTGATTCCACCCACAACAAAGATGAGCGGCCGATGTATTGATGTAACAAAAAAAATTGTGAAGAGCCATAAAAACAAAAGAAAAAAACACAAAAAATTGTGCTTGAATGCATTTTCTCTCACAAGTGTGATGAATATAGGATGTCATGATATAGTACACAGTTCAACGATTTTTCATAAAAGTCAATATAATATGCCAAGAAACATTTCAACTCTCGAGTATATTTTTTTACCCAAATTTCACAGTAATGTAAACACAATGATGTATACACGAACCACTTTTCTAGAGACAAAATGGCAGTAAAAACCCCCTAAAACAAAACTGAATGCAGCGAAAAGAAAGTAAATTTGCGTTGAAGGATGAGGAAACACCCCGCATCCTATTGATCACCGGAATTTCAAAATTGAAGAGGCAGGAGATATACAATTTTCGTTCGCCCCATATAGTCTAGTTATATTTTTGTGTGACCTCTTTTTTTTGTGTCGCACACAGCACGAAGATAGCCAATTCATTTCATAAAAGAGAAAGCCACAAATAAACTCAGCAAACTATTGGGTTTATATACGAGTTACATATATGTGTGCAAGCAATAACATATTTATGTATCTGACAGCGTCTCGTTTTTTCTCTCTGGTCTCTGACTAAAAACCGTTTGATGTTGCTCTTTCGTCCTTGGAGCGGAAAAGCTGTCACATAAAGCATTGATGATATTTCCAAGCAGGCACTTATGAATACAAAAAAGCCACGGGGATTCTTCATATGTACGAAGAGAGGCTTGGAGCGAGCTAGGTTTCATGTTCCCCTCAATGACTACACACAACATACACATAACGTATTATTATTATTACGAGAAACAACGGGTGAAAGTGTGGCTCGTTCCTCAACGGACATACGTAATAAACTCTCCTCGTCGTTTTTCTAAAACCCTAATGAAAATGAAGATGAGCTCAATATACACCCAAAAAACCGTACAACTGGAAAACGAGAGAAAGTTCACGAAAATTTTGCGAGAGTATGAAAAAATACCTTTAGCATACCATAATATCCTTTTATTACTAAATTTAAGCGAGAGAAAAGGAATTCTAATCTTCTTAACTGGCCCGTATGAAACAATATCTAAACTCATCATTTCTCATCAAATATGTGAAAAATCTCAGCATGCTTGTAATTTAAGAGGAAGACGCTACGCAAATTCTTTGAGCGCGGAATGAGAAAATAAAATCGCGTTATTAAAATGTACGAGACAGCCAAGATTACAGTTCTGCACATTGGATATATACGGTTTTTCAGGATGAATAAAAATGAGCGTTTTTGTGAGTCTCGAGCGTGTTTAATTTTTGGGGAGAAAGTGTACGTGTATATTACCGTCATCGTTTGCTTTTAGATCCAGTTACGAGCTCTCAATCAATATTGATACAAGGCTTATCACATTATCATGATATTCTATTGCGTACCTCGTCCACATTCTTCTCTCTAGTGTGTTCAGTCTCTGGATCTTATATCTGCTACTCTATACGTGTTATGTCAGTGTAATTGCCACTAAATAATGCGAGTATTATTATTCAACTCTCTTATACGCTGTCATTATTATACTACAAAAATACGAAAATCTTCTAAAAAATGTTTACTTTCATCAGAAATCCTGACAAGAGAAAATCTTCTTTTTGTTTTCTCTTTCCTTCTTTTTAAGCTGCGTTTTTTCTTTTGGATTAATTCGGATTCGCTGTCGTGTCTAAACGATATATATATTGTCAGCTGAATGACAGCGAGAGTGAATAATTTAGGGACCTCTCATTCTTCCAAAGCATAAATGTCTTTATAGTTGCATATCCGATCCTCATATAGATTGCAAAGAACGACGATCGATAACAAAAGAAATTTGATCCTCATCCTTAAAAAACTTCATCTGACAGTCGAGCCCTTCTGACGATGAGAATCTCTGTCAACTTCGTTTTTTATGATTATCCCTGCGCATAGATCACCTGCATCGTTGCAATTTTGCAAATAATATCTCAGTTGCTGTTAATTCCTGTTTGTAGTAGTTTCGACAGTGAAAGCTCGATAATTTGACGACTGGATACACATTGTATTTTGTATGGACTTATCCAAAAACCCAACTTTGTCGAAGTGGAACGAGAAAATGAGCGAAGGAAGACAACAACCTCGGCATAATATTTAGTAAACCCCCAAAAAAATCCCTCCTATCTCCCCTTATTATCCATCCGCACACAAAAAGGTTTTTTTGCAAAAAAGCCCGAAAATTATTAATTTCGAGAGAAACCCATGATCAAAGCAATTTCCAGCACAAATACATCTGCTCTATGAACAAAACATAAAAAACAACAGACGAGAAAAAAAACAATGAATCATCATAGGCAAAAAGAAAATAAAGTTTTCCATGTGTACTCATCCTTTTATTACGAGACAAGAGTATTTTGTTACGTATCTACTACCTGCCAAAATCATCCAGAAAAAAAATACACAAACCCTCTGACTGGAATCCCTGGATTACTAGCACAAACGCAACTTTTTTCCCCCACTCATTGTATATTCGTTCAGCATATTACACTTAATCCTTCAACGCGCTCATATACCCACAACTTTTTCCGCTATTATCCAAGAACCCGCACTAAATCCGCTCCTATAATTATTGTCTTTGAGAGCAGAACGAGAGAGATAAATATACGTACTCTAGAATTCAATCCGCTAAACAAACCTAATTACTTTGGAAAACATGCACGACATACATAAAGCCGGTCGTGAGCTCGCATATAATTTTAGTTCTCTCTCCTGCGCTTGGACTTGAAGAAATCAAGCACAGAAAACACATGACATTACTTCGTTCGATAAGTTGAGCATTATAATGTGGGAAATGTGTCGTGATAATAAAAAAAACCTCCACGTTTTATTTGGAGAACAATGTATTATTCGTAACAAACTACTTCACTAGAATCCCGAAAATTGCTCATTCAAAATGTATCTGCTGAACTCTCGCGAGCAAAGCATATGCGTATGATGAGACACACAATAATATATTTCATGACTCTGCACGCTCCATAAACCAGAACGAACGTCTTTCACTCTTGGACGGTTGGAATCTAATAAAATTCTCTCTGCGCACAAGTCTGCGATCATATAATATATAATTTTGTAGCATTACACGAAGCAATTAGACTAAAAGTTTCCAAAAAGACGATGTCGCGACCAGTGATTTCCAGGAACGAAAATTTAATTACTCGCGATCCTCCGTTGCAAATCTACTAAAATTTTCGTAAAGAATTGATTTTCCAAGGGACTTTACAGCCTATTTTGTTCCAATGGGACTTTTCCCCCAGAAATGTCGAATTCAACCAAAAAAATAAACCGCTTGTGCTGGTATTAGATGGAGAAGGAAATGGATTCGTCGTATAGAAAAAAAATCTGAGAAGAGAGAGAAGAGAGGAATGAGTGGTCCTTCGGGACTGAATCGCTCTAGCTAACGACCATATTTTCTCCACTTTGAATCCCCACAAAAAAAATTCCTCTGGAGAAGTAATGTATATCAGAGAACAGGGACATTCAGACAAAAGACTATATATACTTAAACGCATATGCACTCATATAAAAAAACCCATATGATTTATCGTACCGTATAAATGCACATAAAGATGAAAATTATTAGAGTTTGAGTTTTTAACATACGTCGACCGTGTAAAGGTTCTCAGCCTTGAATGTCACATCACACAACCATCATCATCATCATCATCACAAAACTTTCTCCTCGTGTAATGGCCACACACACACACAAACACGAGATGGTGTATTTTTTTGAATGTATTACAAACCACACAGGTTTTTGGGAAAAGTGGTATGTGGTTCGTGTGTGTAAGCCGAAAAAATACACGTGAAAAAGGGCTACCGGGAAATTACCAGATGCTCGCTCAAATATATATACTTACATTTTCCCCGGTTAGTTTACTCTACATATTTTTCCTCCAAAAAAATAATCGATTACTGTCAAACGCATATGTGTTTCTTCAACATGGACACTATACTTCACACATCACTTCCCACACACAAAAAAATACATTTATCTCAGACATTTTCCTTTAAAACCACATAATTATTTTGTACTTTTCCACAAAGCATTCCACTGATTTTCACTAAACTTTCTTCCTCCAACAATACGTTTAAATCCCACAATGGCACATACACACACGAAAGCATACGGGCGCATCAGATATCAAGATACGATATCATCAGATCGTCACTGTTCGTTTTATTTTGACAATAGAACCTTTCCGTCCAAATCGATCATTTTGTGTATACGGTTCTCAAGTTGTCTTGATAAAAGTGACTTTCACTAACCCGCATTGTGTTTCTCGAGTGGCGAAGAGAAAGAGTGACAGCACACAAGAGAGAGAGACCGAGAGCATCGAGAATGCAGGTGATCCTTTTTTGCATCAAACCCTTACGAGCACGAGAGAGAGTCAACCCGCCCAAGTTGAGTAAAATAGAGAGCGAAAAGGGTATAATATTGACAAGAGTCAAAGAGAAAATAAGATTTTTGGTGGTGGATGCACAAGGGAACGACAACAAGACAGAAGAGAAAGGTCTCAATTCCACCGTGCTACTGCATTCTTCTTCTTGTTCAACATAAGAAAATGGTCAAAGGTCTCACAGACCAACCCACACTGCACGAATAAAGACACAAGTATATGTTTTCTTTTCTTTTGGAGTAAAAATAAAAAGATGAATTACCCACTTTCACTTTTTATACGTATTCGTGTATTTCGAAAACTGAATTTTTTTTAAAAGAATCACGTATGCTCTTCTTGCACTTTTTCCCCCACAAACACATATGTGCATTTCCACAATGTACAAAAGGAAAGACATAAAACTTTGTCTCAATACTTGCTGACCTCTTTCTCTTTCAACAAGAAAGTGACTTTCACTTATTTTCACTCACCCACCGCTATAACCTTCAAACTTTGCTCTCTCTCTCTCTCTGTAACTCGCAAAAAAACTTACTAACGGAAATGGACAGAAGATATAGAAACATGTACTCTTTTGAGCATATAGTTCCCGGTTATAGTACACGTTTTTTTGGACATGAATTGAACGATGGACACACATACACACGCTTCTCCTTCACTCTAGAGAAATCGCTTATTATATAAGTTTTTACACTCTCTCTCACTATGTGCAGCTTTGTCCTTGCAAAGGCAAAAAAACACTAGAGAGTTAAGTTTCTTAAGTAACTTGTCTGTCAGTTCGTTAACGCCTCAAGCATTAATTGCTTTTGAATGCTACAACGCGTACACGTGTGTGCTATATGCATTCTGCCAAGTATCAAGATCGACACACACCAAAAACCCCGTATGCTTGGCAAGGTTGAAAGTATATACTTGACACGTCAATACTCGAACACTCTTCTCGATCACATCACACAATCCTCATTTTGGCAACAACCATTTTCGACATTGTCTTCATTACGCATTTCTTGTGGTGTTGTGTTGCACTGTGTTTTATAGCACCGCACTATTATGCTGTCTCGCATTATAATCGTCTGTTCATTTTAAATTGGAATTACACAAATGTCAAAAAACTGTAAGTATTCACACAAAACACATATCGTCTCAACTGACAACTGAATGAAACACAGAAGGATTGTCAAGAAGAAAGCCAACAAGTCAACAGTCCCTAAAATACCCACAGGCGTACTATAATATCTTATCTATATATAAGTTGGTTGTCCCGCTGTAAATCTTGATAAGCCTGAGGACATTTCCACTTTAGAACTTGCTCAATTATATAAAAGAGTATGCCACAATCTGATTCGTAAGAAACTCGATGAAGGTGCACATCAACGAGGAACAATCCTGTTATCACACAAGAACTCAAATAACAATATAATTCGAAGGATACGCGATTAAACGTCCTGAAACGTTAATGTCAAAAATTCCCCCACCATTACCGCTAACTCTCCCAATAATTGTGTGAAATGGTTCAAATTACTGTCTCAAGCACAATTACACATGTAACCCAAAATAACCCCGAAACTTTTTTTTATTATACTCAACGAATTATTATTTATTATATTTTCGCGATAAGACGTTGAGTAGCACGTGGGTTTCACGAAACTTAAGCGGAGGTGAGCAGCCCGTCCTCTCTGCTAGAGCACAGCCGAATGGCTAAACGAACGCCGAGAGGGTCGCCCTATTTTTCTCTCTTTTCTCTCTCTCGCCAACTTTCAGCTGCTCTCAAAACATGCATGCATCCACCAACTTCTCAACTCGGAGGGTTTTTTTTACTATTCTACCACTGCACACAAAAGTTTAGCCCCGAAAAAAAACTCAACTTCCTTTCTCTCTACTCCCAACAACACAACTACAGCTCTCTTTTTAGTAATCGGTGTAGCATGCAGGTTTTTTTATATATTTTTTAACTGCCAAAAAAATCCTCCGCTGTACTTTCCCACTTTTGGCAAAAGCTTATATATCTTTTTGGGTGTAACAAAAAACAGAGCAAGAAAAAAAACATGCTGTCTCCTTTCACCTTTCACATGTTCTCGCATTCAGAGAGAAAGTTATATAATAATTTTGTTTCTGCGTGTGAGAGTGAGGCAACTACGATACTCAATTGGAACGATACATCGTCGACTAAAACGTTTTATAGTTGGAAGGGAGTAGTGTGTGTAGCCTGGTGGTTTTAGTTCCGTTTAGAGAACTGTCTTGTGCGGAGGATAGTTTTTTTTGTACGGATGCATTTCTATAACGCGATGATGCTTTTTACGTCGCTTCTTCTCTCCAATGAAGTGGGCATATATGTTGCAGAGATATATGTTTACACGATATTTTTCTATATATATTTATCTGTCGAGAGACCACACACTCGAATTCGTTTTTTTACGTATGTGTGTATGCAACTGTGCACTTTTTGCACACGCCTTTCCTATTATCCATTGTGTACGATGAGAGAGAGAGAAAGACTCTGTGTGCTCCGCTCCACCAACCAAAAACCAAAAATAAACGAGAAAATCTCATTTTCGGCTTATAACGCATTATGCACGCGGATTTGGTAAGAAGACGAGCTTCCCTTCTCTCTCTCTCATCTCTACTCATGTGTGGATGCATGCACGTATTCCAAATGTTCCGTATCAGTGACAAGTAACTTCAACAATAGGCATCACAAAAGGTGCTTTTTTCCGTGCTTGAACATATACTACTGCATTCTCCCACCCAAAATGTTAACGAGATATAGGTCTCGTTCGTGCCGGGTCAATAACACATTGCCGTGGGTGGAAGAACGACACTAACTCAATGGCGAAGGAAATACGAGTTAGAGAAAATCGTATACATATATGTTCTCCATTTGCTTAAAGGCTCCTCTTTTTTAGGCTTGATTTCATTACTTAATGATTTTTCTGGCAAGTGGATCGAGTCCTATAAGTGAGGCGATTTTTCACAACCAAAATCTTTATCGACCAATTTCTCCAACCAGCAGCGCAAGAAAAACCCCAATGAGAGCGCAGAACTAATATCTAATGTTGCGTTCGTGTTCTCAACAACTTTCTTAAAATGTTATTTTTTTGCATATATAGAAGAAGCGTGCAGGTGCAAATATACGGCATATATATATATTGTCTGTATACACGTTGTTCCTTTAGAAAAACGTATTAAGGCTTTTCTTTTCTGGTTCGTTTCATTCACAAAGTGTGAGTCACACACTACGCCCCTATTCCTCGAATTTGATAAAATATGAAGAAAATATGTTCTAGTTTCCTGCTGACATGAAAATGCACGCGTTATTATTATTATATTCCATCTGGAAATTTGTTGTGTACTTCTTCTTGGAACGCTGTCTTCAAGGAATGCAGAGGAAAAAACAAGCTGCTGAGATGATGGCGTTCAACAAATTGAATTACCGAAAACTACACGATGCTTGAGCCTTGTAACGAATAACACATGGCGCAGATATACGTATTTGCGTTGGGAAAACAAACTTGGAACAGAGCAGAAGCTAGTGCACATATGACACGAGTGCAGAATGTACAGATACTGTGCTTATCACATAAAAGTAATGTGTTACTGAGGTTTACGGTAAAACCTAACAATTCGATAGCTTTATACTATGAT
>JAQFZW010000737.1:0-44292 GCA_034687055.1 Heteromurus nitidus | reverse complement strand
AGGCGCAGGCAGGCCGTAAATTGTTGGCAGGCACAGGCGCAGGCAGGCCGTAGATTTTTTCCAAAGTCCACACTCTATTTTGCACGCACACAAAAAAGGGTTAAATCACACATTGTGTATTGGGCATATACATGCATACATACTGCATCTGTACATGCTGTTTAAACAAGAGGTAAGATGTGAGTGAGTAAGCACGATACTTCTATTCGTGGACAAAAATCAATTTGACGTACTGTCAAGTGGTGAAAGTAGAAAAAAATTGAGAAAAACCCTGAAAACAAAAAGGCTATAAATATTTTATGAAGGACTTTCCAATATGCTCTCTACGCTCTAGCTTGATATATTGAGTTAATACACAATGTATATTCTTGTATGTATTTTGTGCTGACATTTAACCTTTTGTTTTCACCAAACCACCGAACATACCTTCACAAAACATCAAGCATTTTTTATAGTGAGTGCATCCGACAGGTTGTAAAATTAAATTTCTCTCAGCCTGGAAATGAGATAATGAAGTTTTAAGACCCTTGCAACATTTCCCTATAATCCTCCGTGATCCTGTAAAAAGACAACTCATTTAGTGCGTTGCGAACTTCAGAGCAACTCTACTGGAATTACCTCGCGTGGTAAATAAAAAGATTATTTCCGAATAAGCTTGGGAATACTCTCCAGTCCAAATTCTTGCCAGTTCTCGGCGAACGCAATTTGGTAACTAAATATATTTCATGAACACATCAGTTTTAATTATGTGAAATGTACGCTGTGAGTAAATGCGATTGTAAATCGGACACGTTTCAAGACTTCTTTCATTTACCGTCGTATTTATTTGAATTAGTTGTAGAGTTTTTTTAGGCGCATCTCATCATTATGGGCAGCGAGGAGGATCCCCGCGACTATGACTTCAGTCGCAAATTATTCAAGGCTGGGTTCATTGTTGCGGCCGTCTCTGGAACCTTAATGTGGCTGCTAATCTTCGTTTGGGTGTTTGGATTCTCCGGCGGAGTGACTTGGGGAACGAACAGCAAGACGGAAATCAATCTACATGTCATTTTAATGACCGTGTTCATGGTGTACTTACAAGGACACGGTGAGTTAAACCTTTTTAACTGTATGTATAGCAGCACGAGGTGAATGAGGGGATGAATGTGTGTAATTTAAATTAAATGTTTTACTTGACAGGAGCGATAATATTCAGAACCATACCGAGCAGACCTAAACTCCAAGTGAAGTTGATTCACGCTGGATTTCATTTGTCGACGGTCATTGCAATTTCATGTGGATTATGGTAGGATGCTGCGTTGATGTATTATAGCAAATTTATAACTTAAATATTTAAAAAATCAAATTTGGACTTTTGTCTTTTTGAAATGTGTATAGGAGCGCTGTTAGAGCCCACAATATGAAAAGCCAACCACATTTCTTCTCATTGCACAGTTGGATCGGCATAATAGCAATAATTCTGTTCTACGGACAGGTAAATGAGGATATTTAATTTAGCGTTCTCATATCTTCCTTATAAGGAGAAAATGTGTAAACATTTTATCGTCTTCTATTTATACGGAAGCATTATCTTGTGGATTTCTTTTACATTCTAGTTCTTGGCAGGATTCTTTGTATTTCTTCTCCCATATGCGTCAATGAGGATTCGCAATTTCATTATTCCATACCACAAGTTCACGGGTCCTCTCATTTTCCTCACCTCTTGTGTAGCCGCTGCTACTGGAATGATGATGAAAGCCCTTGGCGCACTAGGGTATGACTAATCCTCCATCACACTTAAATCAATAAAATTCTTTTCGCATTCCTGGACAATAGCATAGATCGTAGAATAGAGAATGTCTTTCTCCATTTCCATTTCCTGCTTGTGGTCGATCATCACGATTCGTGTAGGTGGGAAATAATCTCCCACTTTCAACGGATCGTGTTGCTTCAATGAATGAGGGGATGAAATGAAATGGAAATATATTGATCATTGCAAACAAATGTTTTAAATACGCTTTTATCACGATGATCTTTTTAAATGCCAGCAGAGAGCGTATAAAGATTTTTGTCTTCCTTTGCGTTCTTAGGGTGGCATACGAACAGCGGACAGGAGCCGGAATTACAATTAACTTTGCAGCCCTCTTCCTCCTCATTTTCTGTTTAACAATTACGACTTTGGTGCTGGAGCCCCGTTTCAGACGAAGACCAAGGCCTGAAGGCGAAATGCTCCTCTCTGATTCTGGATCTCAGTAATTGTTGGCGTTGGTGCAGCAGTATTTTCGTTCATGTAGTCATCATTGTGAACGACCTTACCTTATTTTACGATTTACGTAGTAATATAGTTCCAACCCTTCGCGTAAACCTGTTGTGATTTTCATTATGAATATTTTTACCGACTTACCGAATTGTCTTTTTTTGACCATTTGTGTTACATTACATTTATTACAATTCGATCACCAGCGGACTTGCTCGTACAGCGCATAATACGATTTGACTGATATTGTTTAGTACATCAGGGATTTTAAATTGTTTACAAAAAAAAGTCCACTAAGGTGTTTTATATATGGAGAGAGAGTAAATCATAGCAGTTCATGAATATATTTTAGCATCTGCCACTAACCACCACATTTACGACTTTCCGACATTTATTTATTTTAAAGTTCGAGATTGTATGTTTGAATGAGTATTGTTTTATCCGTAATCCGTAATATATTATTATTAGGTTTAAATGATTTTACCTGACATTTCGTTACTTTAAAAGGCTTAATCTAGTCCTTAGAATCAATTACTCCATATATCTATGCATGTAGCTGTTAGTCTTTGTCAATGTCAAATGTAGTACGTCTGCATACATCACACATCTAGACGATGCATGAGTGTGGTTTTATCCTTTCAAATGTTAATGTATGTAGTTTGAGGCTTGACGTCCGCCATTATATATCCTTTTACTTATGTACATAAATTGCACTTCTAAATCTGATCATTTGCTTCCGTAACAAGCGTTCGTTAAATAGTATTATCGAAGCGTCATTTCTCAGCGCTAAAATACTTTCCTTGTTGGTCCACCCCGATCCTTGGGTGATAGTGATGACTAATCGAATGCTTACGTAACTTCGTCATTTAGTAAACCCTTTAGGAGCACGTGATTGACTGAAGAGTGATGCTATGTATGCTAATATCTAACTAATTTTAACGTTAATGTTTAACTTCGTTATACGCGCATGATCTGTCAAATCAACCTGATCTTCCGTAGTTATTGTGAGTAATCATGATCAGTCAGCATATATGCGTGTCCGTATATCTAGTTCCAATTGAGGACAAAACACATTTATCGAATTCAGAGCTATTTTACTTTTGCGGTGCAGAAGAATATGGAAATGGAAAATAAAGAAACATATATTTAAAGGGACTTTATTGTAATATCGAAAATGGAATTAGTGAAGTAAAAATTTGATGTTGATACGAAAGCTACGAAACGTCCAAATGTGTGTGTGGACCAGAGAAGAGTTTACCTGACAAAATTTTAAAAACTACATATAAATATGCCAATTATGTCAACACGAACGTTATTCTATATAGTTTATGATGATCTTCGTTCTGTAAAAAATATCCATTTGAAGCTTTCATTTTGATGTGATCGCCCGTATAAAATGTGTACAAATCCAGCAGATATATATGTGCTATAAATCAATGACTGTGTGCAATTTTAATGAATATTATAATAACCTTAGAATGCGATATATATCAAATCATCAGAAATATATGTATGAAGTGAATCATTACACGGACCGCCCCTTGGAATGTTCATGTTTGATCATTTATTTCTTCTTAATTAAAATTTGTGTGCATTGTCTCGTGTATGAACTGCATTCTCTGATGATGAGAGTCAAATGCGGTGGCGAGAGATGAGTAAAGATCTCTGACGTAATATACCGTTCGTATTCATCAAGTCCATGCGCACGTGCGTTATCTTCATGTATAAAAGCTCCAACTAAATGGTCCAAGAGTCCAGTCATAAGGACACATCATATTCCTTTGTTAATGAACGCGTGAAATAAGTGAGACGAGCCCAGTCATAACCACTCTTTTTTTATTTCCACAGAAAACAGTAAATAAGTGTACCATGTAACACTGAAAACTGATACGAATTGATATAGGACAGTGCGCAAGATAAAGATATATTACTTATTATACAGATATATATTTTTATGTATCATTAATATGTTCAGCACAGGCAATTAAATGATTGAGATTGATTTTTGCAGACTACATATTACAAAAAGAAAATAATATGGAGCACCAATAATGACACAGTTTTTACAGATTTATGTATACAAGAAACATAATTGAGGAAAATTTAATGCCTCATCAAATGAAAAGGTACTTTTATGTTTTCTTTTCTCCTCTTCTTCTGGACAAGTAAATATGTGATCTTTTTTGAGTTCAAAGTGAGCACACAACAATTTTTTGTTCAAATTTATACTGGTTCATATTCTTTATCAATTGATCAAAAGCCATGTGCACCTCTGCATTGTCTAAATAATTCTTTATAGTCGTATATAATGTGTGTGTAGTGTGTAATTCCCGTACTAACTAGCGTATATGTCCACATATTTCCAACAAATAGATTAAACATATCTTCACAATTTTTTATCCACACCTCTCCAAATTGTTTAGATTTTTTTCCCTTAGACTTAAATCCACGCTATAAATCTTGCGCCTTTCACTCAGGCAGATTTACGTACCGACAACATGTTCCATAGTATCAATATTAATCAATATGACATCGACATCATCATCCATCATCGTTTCCGTTTCCAATGAACCTAAAGAGGACGAGTGTAGTTGGGGAAAACGTAATAATATGCTCTCCATACTTCCGTTTAGAGGAAGACAACTTGGAAGTGAAACCCTATAACATTTTTTATATATATTTGTATGCTTGCTTACAGTTATAGGGGAAAACTTAAAGTGTCGATATGGAACTACGGAAGAAAGTAAAAATCTCTTTTGGATAATGAAAACATGTTGATAATATACATAACATTGAATATCTCATATAAAGTTGAATACATATTTTTTTTGCAATAACGTGTTTTAGCCTTATATTTAATATATCATCAGTATTTATATAGGTATACGCTTATGTATGTATTTTTAACTGGACTGCAGCTTTCGTTGAAGAGACCTTGTCTCTTGGACAGCAGCAACAATAGACCTGACAGCCTCTTCATGTCCCTCAAAACTGTCAGCTTTGTGCAAAGTGTTTCCTACAGCCAAGTCTTCTTGGTCATCATCATAAAAGAGCGATGAGCGGGTCATGATGCCAGATGAACTCCCACTCCGCACCACACCAGAGTGTCCACCGGCACTGTGTCGTGAACTACTGCCACTCCCACTTCCAAATGGGTCGTCTGGCGAGAGCTGTGGAGTGGAAATGGATTGCTCTCTTTTCCCTGAGCTAGAGAATTGAGCACTTGTTCCAGCCTCCCATGAATGTTGACGTGTAATCAGGGCGGGTTTAGAGCCAGCTCTTCTCACTGTTACCACAGATCGCCTGTCAAAATCAATGCTCGATTTTCTGCTCTGCTCCGTCGCATTCTCCTCGGTGCTCAGAGAAACCAGACTTTCCATCGATGAAGGCTTCTTTGAGAGGGGAGTGAATGCACTTTGCCCTCCACTCCGACCACTTCCACTCCCGTAGCCAGACTGGCCTCCTGATGAGCTTGGAGTCAGACCTCCAGCGTGCTGCTGCTGTTGATGCTGCTGCTGCTGGGTTAAATACCCGTACAAATAGGATTCTTCCAGGCTTTTGGAAAGAGTGGCGGAAGGGGATGAGCGTGTGCTTCTTGGCTCCTCGTGAACATATACCCTGACTTGCTGAGTACCACTTGTCCCCGGAATGGATGGTGGTGGCTTGCGTGGTGGAGCTGATTGTGACCTACTCACCGGAATTGCTTTCGCCATTGGGAGAAACTGGTAATCATCCTCCACGTCTTCCTGTCCCTGTCCTCCATTTCTATCATGAAATTTTGTGGACTCTGGCGGAGGTTGTGGGCGAGGTGGTGGATTGCTAATATGATTCCTGATCGGAGGATAATGCTGTGGAATGGGTGGAGGAGGTCGATGCTGTTGTTGCTGCTGTTGTTGTGCATGATGTAGATGCTGCTGAGCTGCAGCAGGAAGTTTTGGTGCTGGAGGCATATCAGAAGCAGAGGAACTGGCTGCTCCCCTTTTCTCCGGATCGGCAGTAGTGGCTCCTCCAAATTGGTGATGATGAGGATAATGAAGACTATGCTGCTGCTGCTGCTGCTGCTGAAGAATTTGCTGTTGCTGACTATGGGAATGGTGGTGATGCAAGGGATGTTGTTGCTGGTGTAAAAGATGTTGTTGCAACGCAGCCTGGTGCTGTCTTTGTTGCACGCTCTGTTGTTGTTGCTGGTGTTGTTGTTGCTGGTGTTGTTGTTGCTGCTGTTGATGTTGTTGCTGTTGATGTTGCTGATGGTGCTGTTGCTGCTGCTGATTCTGCAAAAATTGCTGATTTTCTCTTTCAAGAAGACCCTGATAAAGTGATAGAATTCTGGACGCGTCCTTTGAGCTTGTTGATAACGATCTGAGCAAACTCTCAGTTTCTAACTGTCCAGCACTACGGGCACGGGACTCTTTAGATAATTTACTAGGTGGTCGTTCGTCGTCACTCTTCGATTTGACGAAAGACTTGGCACGACTACAAATAGGCCGAGACTCACGTCGCTGATGAACTTCCCCCGGGCGAATACTAGAATTGGCGAGAGCTAATGCTGCCACCGCTGAGGTAGTGCTATCCATCGGGGTCAAGGTCCCATACTGACACTGGGCGTCATACATTGATAAAGCTCGTCTACCCATCACAGTCGTCGCAGGAGGTACATGTGAAGGTTGCGGTGGCTGAGGAATCGTCCCTCCAGACGATGAACTGCTCACTCCACTCGCGGAACTCTTCTTCCGCTCGTCT
Organism: Heteromurus nitidus; assembly: GCA_034687055.1. Taxonomy (NCBI): domain Eukaryota; kingdom Metazoa; phylum Arthropoda; class Collembola; order Entomobryomorpha; family Entomobryidae; genus Heteromurus; species Heteromurus nitidus. The sequence continues at coordinate 37,316 of JAQFZW010000737.1, read as the reverse complement.
TTCGATCTCACCTTATCAATTAGCTGGCTCAGCACACCTTTCTTCGCCGAAGACTGATCATGCATACCTCCCATCGTAGTTATCGGGATCAGTCTTCCCGTGGGTTGCAAGTGAGCGTGAGTGTGAGCATGAGCATGAGGCTGGTACGACGTGTCAATCTGGACATACTCCATTTCGGTTTGGTGCGGAATTGGGCGAACTGGAGGATGACCAGGTTGCATTGACTGATGCTGATGATGATGCTGCTGCTGGTGGTGGTGGTGTTGGTGCTGTTGTTGTTGATGCTGTTGTTGGCTTGCACTTAATGAATGCTGCATCTGTTTCACCGGAAGTGTTTGCCCAAATGGCATAAATGGTGTTGGGCCCTGAGGTTGTTGAACTGAGGAAGCATGTTGTCCAACAACACCGCCACCAGCAGCAGCTGCTGCAGCTGCCGGAGATCCTGCAGGAAGTGATGCCTTCGTTACTGTGAACCGACCAGCAACCGTCCTATTCACTTCAGGTTGTACAACAGATCCAACTCCCTCTTTCTTCGTTTTTGCTGGAACGCTTGGTCCAGCAACAGCAGTCGCTACGAAAGCACCAAGAAAATGACACTCATGAAAAGTTGCTTTTCACAAAATACTAATAATATGCTCGATAATATAGTGAATAGTAGGACATATACAGTTCGTTTTTTCTCCATTTTCCCATGCACATGCATATACATACATCAATGGCCTCTGTTTTGACTGACGCTTTCTAAATTTCATATCATAACTCACATCCAATACATTTCTCTAGGCACTCGACTTCTTTTGCGCTGGTGATACCATTCGGAGATTCAAGATCAACACAAAGTATCCAGTGAGCCAGAGATGTTCCTCATTCTAAAGACGAAACCAGAGTTCTTAAAGACTTTTCAATGCTTGCTTGCTCCAACATTCACCAGATTTTCACAAAACTAATCCTATCCCTTATTTCTCTTTTCACGCATACGACTATACAACATCCCCTCCTTTCCCTACTACTTTCTCCTTCAAACACGAGAAAAATTTTTTTAAAAGAAAGGGGATCGAACCGTTCCAGTTCGAGTACCATTGAACATGGAAAAACACGGAAGATGAAAAATATCCATATAAAACACATACAGTTATTTTCTCCACACGTGGAACCATAGGTTTTTTTATCCTGAAGCCTAAAAAACTTCTCGCTTTCCATGTTTGCATATGTATATTAGAGTAATCGTGTGGTCGCATATGTACCTTTTTATATGCACACTTTTTTATATAGAAACATGTCATTTTACAGTCGGCCGTTTGGAGGTCTTCATGCTTCCTACATAAAATTCTTTTTATACAGTTTTTTGGTGTAATATGATATGGACCTTTTTCTATTTTGACATCTCTCTTAAATTTTTCCCAAAAACATGTATACTTCAGAGCCCTCAATATGTCAGCACCACTCACAGAAAACTACATGGAAATCAGTTTATGCCAATAATACTATTATTTCTTTTCTAGATGGTTTGTTGAATTGTCAAACAGTACAATATGACTGTGTGGAGCTGAGCTACACCGGAGAAGTTTTCACTTTCACATATCCTATTTTTTCCCTTCCGGTCTCCCTTCGTTGAATATATATCCTTCCATTTCTTTTAACTTTTACTCGGAACAGGAGCGGAGAGGCAAGAAGCTTGAGCCAGCTTTAACAAAATTGCATTTAAAATATTTTGGAAGCTAGAGGGAACGTGAAGTGGACTCCTAGGAAGTGTTCCACCTTCATCCAGTTGGCATTTTCGAAAAAGTGGAAGAAAAAAACGCAAGATAAAAGGGGACACACTTTTTGGATCTGGTAGAAATGTGTGCAAACACTTTCCCCAGCTAAATGTTTTACTACCTCCGGTTTCGTCCTAGGCTTCTCTTCGCTGGCAAGCAATAGTTCATCGCTTGCAGGAAATAGCGTTAGCGCTTCTCTACACACACACTTTCTCTCTCTTGCTCTAGTCATTCGTTCTCGTTCCCAATCATCCCATTTTTACTCCCCTCGAAATAGCGTTCATGCATAATATTCGGTACACATTGTGTGTGTGAAGCTATATATCCTACTTGATAAGGGAAGTGAGAGTTGGGAAAATTGTGAAGTCGCTCATATGACTAATACAGTTCTCTCTGGAGACAGATCCCCACGCACATATATATGAACATATCCGTTCCTACATTCTTCAATGTGTTATACAAAAATGTGATCGAGGAGAAAGTCAATTTTCTAAGCAGCAGCAAACCAGCAGATCAGGCTAGTCAACAGTATGAACTTTTTTTCTGCTCCTCGTGGAATGGAAAATAAAGAAACAACGATGGATGAAAAAAAGTGTTCACAGAAGCAGTGCCGTGTCCTCTGTGTATCTTTTGCAAGTCAGAAGAAAACCACGGTTTGGAAGAGAGAGGATGAGAAGACGAAGAAGAAGAAGAGGTAAGATGAAGACGGAGAAAAGGCAGTGGAAAAAGTTAAGAATAAACTTTACACTCGTCGTCGTCTTGTGTCTATTCAACGAAAGGGAGAGAAAATACGAGGAAAACGTTGCTCTCCTCATCCAGTGTGACCAATAAGCGTGAAGAGAAATATTTAATGGTTTGCACAACTTGAAGGAGCATCCTGAGTCAGCCAACAAGAGGACTTGGCTTCATCACTCACCTCAATAAGTAACACGCGCTAAACATACAAGACTGGCAAAACTATGAATTTTATGCATTTTCCGGGGCGAGAGAATTCGAAACAGAAAATTGCTTCTCGAATTTTGTTTTAGTTTTTTGTACGAAAAAAGAATGAAGAGTCTTCACACAAAGCTCACAGCTACTATACATTCTTGGCTTAGGGAAGCCACACACATGACTATATATTTTTATGCCTTTCAAGGAAAAGGTAGAAAAGTAAAGGGTCTCAAGCATCCCCAGAAGATATTCACACTTTATATGCCAATAAATTAAGTTTACTGAAGCATAGATTGGAATTGGAATATAAGTAACGCCTGAAAGAACCATTAGATGATGTATAGTCTCTTAAAGAAGTTCACTACCGATTTTGAGTGTTTTCTCCTACTGCTCCTCTCCAAGTGTATCGTGAATGCACAGCAACTATCATCAAATAAACTCTTGGGGTTTGACTCCACGGCTTTTTTATGAACATATACATGCATACACACTCTTGTTTGCTCTACTTGCTCACTTGCTTTTCTGCATACTTTCACTGCTGCTGCATGAGAATAATGATGATCGTATAGACTAACGTGTGGCACACACGGCATCGCAGGAGAGAAAGTATGTGCATGTCTCTCTCGCTCTCTCTTTCTGCCTGCAACAGTGTTAGACTTATTACCAAAAACCTCCTGTTTATTACTGCGAATTGGTTGCCGTTTTCTCGTCGACTTTATCATTTTCATGCATAGCAATAGCGAAAAGATAGTAAAATAATGAAGCCAGAATCAGTGTGAATAAAAGGGAAGACGATGAGGACGCAGGAATGAAATAGGTATATATTTTTGTAGTAATATCCATTCAAAACTCACACGCTGAGAAATAAGGGACCTACGAGAAAATTCCAACATTTCCCCTTCTTCTGCTTCCCATTCTCTTTTGCTGCTACCACATTTAATTTTCCACGTTTCCTGGATTCACAAGGTGAAAGCGGGGAAAGTACTTATGATAAAGCATGGATGTGTCATTAGATTAAGATTATTTACAATACACCATCTCTCCTATTCTGCATAATGACTGCAATAATGTGTTTTCGTTTCTCCAGAAAATTCCTCATCGCCATTACGGGAAGAGTGCAGAAATATATTCAATATCTATCCATGTGCTTGAATGAATGTGCTGTTTGCTACTTCTGATATTGTTCAAATTAAGTTCATTTCTCTATTCGCGTAGGCTAAATTTTTAGACTTGTTTTTTGTAAACATCCACCGTCCTTTCCATAAATCTTGTTTGAGAGGCTAGTATAACTCGTTCATTTCTCACCAAACCCTTAATTCGTATAATATGGATGTGTAGGTATACCCTCCAAACTTTTATCTGCTTAAAAAAGTATCTGCCTATATAGTACGGACGGACGTGGTATCGTTAAGAAGAGTGCACACACACACAACACCATTATTATCACGGGCTCCTACTCAGGTCATTATTATACAGAAGGCACGAGTCAATAGAGAAAGGAGTTTTAGACAGGGTTTTCTCCGTTACCTTTCGATGTGAATGCCATTTCACCCAATGACGGAGTAACTTGAGCGCTGCTCTCAACTCTGCAAAAGAATGAAAACAAAATACGAAACGACCACGGATTTAGAGTCTCTCACAAATGGCTATGGCTCATTAAGTTAGTACTTTCTATAGACACGTACAGAGAACATAATATACATATAACATGCATACATTATACACGCAGAGAGAGGTTTTTCCTCTGTAAGAAAGAAAACAAAGCTGGGCAACTGCAATTTTTCAACGTTATAGCTTTTCCACATATTTCCACCGTCATGTGAGCAGCAGCAAGAGGAGCTGCGAGATATATATGGCCTATAATTAAGGAAACGACGTGAATTAAAGATGCTTTGGCTTCTTGGTGTGGCTTCGCGTGAAGTAATCATTACAGGTAACATCACATCACGTGCTTCCACACCACAGATGCAAATTAGTAGCCATATACTAGATTATATTATTATATACTTTTCTTTTGTGTATGGATTTAAAAAAGTGAAAGTGTATTATTCCAATGCGTGCATATATCTCCACTTAACCATTAAAAAAGTTTTCGCTCCTAGCTTCTTTCTCGTGGTGATGCATTAAAAACGATTTTACACGTCCAGATTGTATTCCACCGGCTCAGCTCCTAATCTTTTCTTTCACCTTTGTACAAATATTTCCCGTGAAATCGTATTACATTCAGCACAATAAGTATACAGTTTGGAAGGAACGGAACGGAGCAAAAACTTCCGTATAGTAAAAAAACATGGGAAGTTGGGGTGATAGATGATTCCTTGGGGCAAAGGAAGTAATTATCTCTCCATTTTCACATTAAATTGGATTTCTTTAGGTCTGGAAAATAATGGCAACTCAAGATGGAATACAAGCGCAAATTGGTGAAAGCTTTTGTTGAAAAAAAGGGAAGAATTTTTTCGGGTGGTAAAATTGAGCACGCAGAGAATTGAGAAAAAGTATTTCTTTATCCTTAAAGAATGCAGATTTAGAGATAGATAGATTAGATAGTCATGCCTAAAGGTATGCGAGAATACCTGAGTTCTGCATGCTAAATAATGATGGAAATACGTAACCAGCATTTTTACCTTCTTCCTTTAGCAAAACTCTGCGACAAGTTGACTCATTAATTTTTGTGCTCTCCTCTATTTTGAGTAGTTGACAAAATAAAAGAGTCATCAAAGATCTATCCATTTTTCTTTCTCATTGCAAAAGGTTATATGAACATGAACAGCGTTCTTTAATGCGCCCACAAAGCAGAAAGGTGCACTTGACGATACAGTATAATAAGTGTACTAAAAATACATCATGAAATAATAGGAAACACAAAGAGAACCTTTCTGTCTCATATTTCTTGAGAAGACGAAAATAGTGGGAAGTTCCTCAAATAAAAGCACATAGGTATCTTTGAGTGTTCCTCACAAAGTCACAAACGAAAAAAACGGAAAGCAATCAGGGAAAGGTCAAAACAATCCTATATAAATTATGTCAATACAGTATATAAGTATATACTATACCATACAGGACAGATATACTTACAACGATACTACAGCAAAGAAAAGAAGAAGAAAATATATAGAAGACTTTTTGTCAAGAAGTCAAAAGGCACAAACCGAGAATGGGAATCCAACGCTGGAGACAGATGGTATGATTTATTGTCGGAGCCCATTTGCTGAGACTGCTGAGGTCGGGCGGATTGACCTGGAGTTGCAGTAGCGACTGTTTGTAGGCTGGCTTGGCTAGGTCCTTGAAAAGTACTTGCTCCTCCACTAGCACCAGTTCCCCCCGTCCCACCTCCACCGCTACCACTTGCTCCTCCACTAGGACCATCTGGAGGTCCTCCTCCACCTGGCTGGTGTTGTTGCTGGTGAGCAGCAGCAGCAGAGCCCATTGACTTGAGAAAAGTCTGAAGCTGTTGCAAAAGGCCGCTGAGTTGCTTCACTTCAGATCTAAGCGACAGCAAGTCATTCATCTACAAGTGGAGAGAGAGAGAGAAAGGGAAGAAGAAAAATATCATTTGGAGTCAACCTCAAAGGGGTACGGTGAAAGTGGCACTTCAAAAGAACTACGCCAACGGAATATATGCATAATGTTGCCGAAGAAGTAGCGACATTTAAATGACTGAGATGCTCAGTGACTTTTAAAAGCAATCCTTTATCATACATATAGTACAAATGAAATTATAATAAAAGTTCATATCCGTCAAGTGTGGGGAAAAAATTATATCTATATCTCATATGGTATGGTATGAGCATGAGGCTGATGTTAATAATAGATATCCCAAATAGGAAACAATCTTTGATCGTATATACGTATATTATATTCCACAAGAATACGTGTGTCTAGAGTAGATGTATGTATTCATGTGTATTGTAGAGAGAAATGTATGAAATCTACTTTTGGGAATCCTTTTCCTTGCATTAGCATGACCGAGATTGTAGACGTACGTGAAGGGTTCTTTCCTTTTTTCAACTTGGCAAGCACGTTTCACATTTTTTTCCTCTCTCGCTCTCCTGAAGCACAATCTCCATTGGTTTACATATATGGTATACATACTTGAATACGTGAGTTGTCCATTGCACATAAAAATGTACCATAAAACTTGCATATTTATATAGAGCTGTATCCCTCTATCTGTATCAGTAATCAAGTTCAAAGGTTGTTGGAATTAAATGAAAAAATGCTTCACATATATGAAGTAGAGATGCATGACGTAGATGGGCTTTGTTGTATTTTCGAGGAGAGGAGAGAAGTGACTTTGCCACCAGCGGTCCTATTCTCCTTGACTTTTACTGCAAAATAATACAATCAATCATGCTCCCCTTTTCTAAAGGCCTTCTTTCCTTGCTGTACATGTGTGAATAGTTGGAGGAAATGGACTCTTGTAAGTAGAAGCTAGACGGAATCAGGGAATCCCTTGGGTGGACAGCTTTCTTTTCCTACTTTTCATCCCGTTTGAAAGTTATGGTTCTGGAGATTTGTTCCATTCATTTTTCTTATGTGTATACATATCCCTTTCGTTTATGTCATCCAGTTGGAGTAGTAGCACGCTGGGACGAAGCAAGCGATCATTGCGATTTCTCTCCTCTTTGTGTGTATCACTACACAAAGAACATTTATTTATGAAAAGTAGTATTCACATTTGAGGGGGATCATCTCTCCACGAATAAATATTACAATATCTCTTCCACTGAATCAGACTTTATACTTATGCATTGTGAAGGGGATATATGGCTGAAAAGTTATATATTTCAGTTGCGAAACAGTCACATTGTTCTGGACGGTTTGTGCTTGTACATTCATATATCCCAACACCTAGATCCTATTTCGAAACAGCATGTATTGATGTCTTACGAAACGCAATAAATTGAGGAGGTGAAGTCATCTCTGGCGGATTACGATTACGAGATCCTATTCCATTAGATGAAGATGAAGAAATGTCAAAATATCATATATCATACATCTGATCTGTACCATTGCAAAACATCCAAGTTTTTCACCGTTTCGTAAAAAAAATTTCGTAGCCCCTTTTTTGGGCAAGTATGTGTTTGTAGTTGTGAGAGCAGACGAAAGGATGGGGGTACGTCTATACTTTCTCATATTTATTTAACCATTTTGTGAAGTGATGACTAATGTCCCGGATGAAACCGACATCGGGCAAAGAATCCATTTTTTAGAAACACTTCAGTCTAATGCGCCAATCGAATCCTGGGAAAATATGTAACGTAAAGCCCCTTCAAAAAAAAACCTTTTCCTCCTCGTGTACTTCAGATAAGACAGCATTAGAGCCCATGCTTTCATTTAGGCTTCATATCCAAGCCACCCATCCAACTCCTTCCCTCTCTGCTCCGTTAGAGCTTCCTACTTTCACTTTGACAAGACAGAAAAGAGGGTCGCGTTAAGGGTAGAAATGGATCGTCAATAAGATATAAATTGATCATTGATCTTCATCTAAAAAAAGTTCATATGATACAAGGTTTTCGCTCGCCTTTTTTGTAATGTCGGAGAAGAAAAAAAGTAGATGTGACTTCGGTTGGAATTAAACTCACTCGATGAGGTTTTCCTTTTACCCGCAACGTTGTCTTCTCTCCGACGCATTGCGTTCAGTCCGGGCTATTGTCGAGGAGGAGAGATGTTAAATGGAAAATACTTTACTTTAGTACCTAAACGCATTAGGACATTGATATTTTCCTTGTTTCCTTTTGTAATGAAAGATCCATCTTGTAGCAACACTTGTTTGTTCAACCAAAAAGATTTTCGACAACTGCACACGACTCATCCTGCTCACTCAGATATATTGGAAGAAGGGTACAGGGTATACAGTCCATATATATGCTTTTGTAGTTTGTAGAGAGTCTATCTTGAATCGGAGTGTGTGGTAGTGATCTAGTGATGCCCTTAAAACGTTCCTTTCGTACACACACACTCGATTTTCAGGAGATTGCGGAACGAAAACAGCATCAGAGTCTCTTTTCCATTCTGGCGTGAACATTCTATCGTGTCTTCGCAGAAGTTCTTCGTGAAAATACGAACGTGGAGATACACCGGATACCCAAAAGCTCCTTCTTGCTCCTTTACCCCCACACGATTGTTACTCACTTTCATTAGCTTTATACGGGAACATAAAAGTAGGGTACAACATGAAATTGGTCATGTTAAGATTTAGTGCTACAAGTTAGTGGATGGTCGACGGAAAAAATTTTTCACCTTGCCTCTCTCTAACAAGCAATATCGCCTACCAGCGTGGATATGTTATCTGCATGGATGCGATGCATACACGTCATGAACATATAACTAACCCCAACTTTCTGAAGACGTATATATTTCACATTTAAACGACTAGTTTCCACCTTTTACTCAATTTCGATACCATATATGTAAGCTCTCGTCTTCTCCTCTCCCCGCTACGTACCCCAACACCAATTTTTTATGTCTTGAGCCACTTACCTGAGATTGAAAGACATCCTGCTTCTCGCGAACCTGTCTCATCTGTTCATTCCAATGTGCTTCAAACACCTTCTTCAGTTGCTCCATTTCCGCATACCGTCGACCGAGCTGCTCTTCCAATATCAGTCCCTCTCGGAGTGCACTCTCTGTTCGCGGAATGTAGGAAGTACCTCGTTGGAGAGTCACGTCTCGGTGTAACTCCTGAACTTGTTCTTTTAACCGATTCAACCTATGACTCAGCTCCTGCATTATGCACAAGAGAAGAAAGAAAGAAAACATGTTTTAAAAACGTACATACATATTTTTACAAAATGTATACGAAATAAGGTATATTTTTTCAAGATACAAGTATTTTTTATTATTTCTGCTTGTCTGGACGTGCTTCATCCACAAAGCATGTCCGTCTTTCTTGCACTTATCATTAGAAATATACACATGTACCTAGCGTATAGTTATACCGTATCGTACATGTTTGCACACATTATTATGTTCCTTTGTACATAAATGTGAAACGAAATAAAGAGGACATTGAAATTGTCATGAACAAATCGTTTCCCCAATTTCCGCCAGCTTCTGCTGCTTCTTTCCCCAACTTTCTCCCTCCAGGAAAATGGTAGCGTACGAGTTGACTGTGTGTGTGAGAGTATTAAATTGTATTATATTCAGAAGGGGAGACATAACACTTTTCCTTATTTTCCTTCTACACTTTCATCATCATCCCGGTCTGGACCTGTTTCGTTCTAGTGCGAGGGTTTTCTCCCCGTAAAAATCATCTCTTCTGGTTTCCCACTCATTTCTCTAAAGATTGCACGGCTTATGGGAGGATAGGTGTATATACATACGTGTCCTGGAAGCGTGTGCTTTTATTGTATTACGGTTTTCATCGAGTCACATGAATTTACAGGGTCTCTCGCATATCCTCAGAAAAATTGAATGTTGGAGGTGCGGCAAGAAAATAACCAAGAAGTGGGAGCGGTGTAAGCTTTCTGGGAAGGAACAACAACCGCTAACAACATGAAGAAGACGAAGAGAGAGAGAGAGAGGCTGTAATGGTAACAACTTCATCTTCTTTCTTCAGCGGAGCAAGTTTCCTTTTTTTATCATGCAGTATGCACCGTTTAGAAATGTTGCATGATACCCACCTATGCTACTTTCCAGTAGCAATCTCTCTCTCGTCTTACATGATGATGATAACTCGAACAAGTCCACGCAGAAAAGATTTGGAATATACGAATTATAGCTTTTGTATTTTTTATAGAGGTGTGGTTTTTTCTCATTTGCTTTCCCCTTGCAGAGAACATCTATTGTATCTTGCATAACTGTTATTTATATAAAGCATAGAGGAACAGCTGTCCAAGATCTAGAGTATAGGACAGGAGCACCCGGCCATTGTGTCTGGCTGGCTTTTTAGTCTCCGCAGAGAGAGAGCTGAGAAATGTATTGAGCCAGCATGTAAATAAATAACAAGTATAATGGCAAAAACAACCACAAAACTTGTGTTTTCTGCAGAAAGCTACCACCTACCTTTCCCCGAGTTTAAGTACAAGGGAGAGAAATTGGTTTTCTCTGTGTGGTATATGGGTGAAGGGGAATAAAAAAGTAGACTCCTTGAGACATGACATTACACATACACTTCTTATTATAAGGGATTTTCAGGAAGGAGAGGAGAAAGAAGAGAAAGTTTTCCTCCTTCTCCAAAAGCACACAAACACACACATGTACATACATATATACATGCATACATACATATTAGGTGCTTCGACTAGAAGACTACTGCATTCTGATTATGGAACACTTGTATCGGTCTCACGGACTTGCACACTAATTCTGCCCAAATATAATAAATAGAGAGAAGGAAAAGGACGCTTCAGCTCCGCCTTCACTTAGTAAGTAAATAGTTGTAGAGCACATATTCTGTCATGTTTTGTTACAGATTCGCCGGCTTTTCTCGCTTGCACACAGACACACACACCACGCGGTGGGGAGAGAAAAGGAGGAAATAAGTGGTTTTCTGTAAGTAATGCACTTATGTACATACGATGTACTGCCAAAGTACATAAAATGTATGTACAATAATGTTTGCAAACTTGTAAGTAATTAAAGTAAGAAATGTTCTATTAGCCAAGACAGCGATATGAAACCGTCTCTACTGCTTTCCCCATGTATGCCTTCATTAAGGGAGAAGCCACAGTACACTTATCTTTTACTCTTCTATTGTACTCTAGCATCTTACATGAATGAATTACTGTCCGACTCCGCTTCGCTTTCACATCTTCAGGTAAAATAAATGGAACTTAATGTATGTTTTGGGTAATAACTTTTCGTTGATACATGTGTGCCAGATGTTACTACTGGGATGTATTTCGTAGTTTCATCCGTAAACCGAAGAACGCACATACATATACCCTCGACTTATTTCCAACGCTTACATACGGCTTTTTGGGGTTGAAGTGCAGCTTTTAGTTTATTAAATTTTCTTGGAACTCCGCTATCCGCAGCAATGCCAAGTTCCCGTCAGTCAGTCTTCGCTCAGCCCACAGTGTGCCAATGCTGAAACCGAATTACGAATATATTTATGGAGGGAAATTGGCGCGAATGGTGATACTGATCGGGTGTGTAGAATGCTGACAAGAAATCAAAATTCTCTATCAAATTATGGCCTTTTGTACAAACAATCTTATTACATTCATCAAGCTGGCGTCTCTTTGCTGATTCCATGCTGCCACATAGTCTCTAGACATTAACGAAAAAACGTGGCACGTGCATCGAGGAAGGAATAAGGCTCTTATAATAACGCCGAGGAGATCGGCAGTATAGTAGGATTATATGAGCTGTGAATTATGAACACGACGGTGATAACAGTGAGGAGAGGGAGACGAAATCATTTCAAAAGTTGACTGCTGACTTGCAATGAACATAAATTACAATGAGCAGCTTCCGTGCTGTTCTCCGAAGCTGGAAAATCCATGAATGCATACGCCAGAGCCACACAGGGACAACGAGAGATAAAGATAAGGGATTTCAGATGGTCGCGAATATCCTTTCATTAAAGCTTCAACATTCTCTCTCTCTCGATTGGGTAGGTGGGATGGTGAAAAAGCTGCTCTATATGCCGATGAACAACTTCTCACATGTTCATGCGACAATGCTCAAGTGAGAAATGTCGCAACTGGGAAAGCTCACACAGCCGTAAAAAAGTAGAGAGTGCGGTGACGCTTTCGATTTGTAATAAATGCTATTTCTCCTTCTCTCATGAATAGAAAGACTCTATTCATGAACTTTCTCTTGAATTTCTATACGCGGCAGTTTGAAGAAATAGGTGAAAGAGATCCCAATCCCTAATATGTTTTATGTAGCTGAATGAATGTTACCAAATAATAGCGTTTGGTTTTTAGGCTCACGTGTAGAATTTTATAGTCGACTTTTTTATAGTAATTGTAAGCGTTATTCAAAAAATATATACCTATTCGTATTCGTAGACTTTCAATAGATGATATATTAGGTACAATACGCACCATATATGTACGTAGGGTATACTATCGTACTATATAGTACTATGCTAATCTGTCAGCTTCCACAGCCTAGCATATGCATAATTATAGAGAAGGAACACTGTTTCATGACTGAAAGGGAGTGTTTTAGAGAACCGCCATAAAGTTAGACTCGAGTAACGAACACAAAAGAGTATTCACGCTCAAATGTGGATACTAGAGCTATGCTTCCAAGCAAAAAAAAAATTTCTCCTCTCGAAACACAAATAAAGTAAAATAAGCAAAGCGCTGTGAATAGTAAGTTAACAGAACAAGACAGGCGAGTGAAAACAGGGCTACGAGGCATTGGACAGTGAAGACTAGGAACAGAATGGAAGGGGAAAAAAGAAATCCTAGAGAGAAAAATTAAGACATGTTAACAATATAAAGTCATAGTTGGAGGGAGAGAGATATGTGCCATAATAATATAAGCCTGTGAATGTACATAGACAATTTGTTAGGGAAGTGAAAGGAAAAAAGCAAAACCTCTTAATTCATGTGGGATATCCCATACTATAAATTTCTTGTGTTACTTCCATTTATCAGGTCTAAGATTTGGGAGAGAGAGAGAAAGTTGAAATAAAATAAAAATAGTACAATGAAGAATAGTAAGGAAGCGACGAGGAGGGAACAACTTCAAGCCTTCCTCGAAGAAAAGAGAAAGGGAGAGAGTCAAAACCGAATAGTAATGAATACGCGAAGACTATTTCATAAAAGGTGACATGCTTGCAATAGGAATCATCTGCTCCTCCCTAGCATTTTTTTAGAACCAGAATACTACTGCATCGTCTTTTGTGGAGTGGTTAATATTATACATACCATTTTACTACTTCAATGACGGTCTGTTTTGTGTGTGCTTGTGTATTTCGGAGGGGAATTCTAGAGCAAAAAAGGGTTCTAAGAGAGAGAGAGAGAGAGGGGAAAGTTTTTTATACAAAAAAATATAACCTGAACCCTATAGTTGGTTTGACTCTAACCACCTACTACTAACACTGCTAGTTTCTCTCGGGGCAGTAAAAAAGAGTACGCATTGGCATATTCCAAAAGTACATACATATTTTTTGTGTTCCTTTTGTTCCCCTTTTCACAATTTACCTATGGGAATAGTTGGAAAGAATAGGAAAGAGTGTTTTCTCCAGAGATTCGTAAATATACGAGTTTTTCCCCAGACCTGATCCTTTCCCAGATGGCTGGCTGGTAAACGAAGAGTCTGATTACTTTCTCGCTCTTCTTATTATCTCACCTGACAGTTGGGAAGCATATGTACGAAATGAACCACTACCTCTCTATATATCTATATAGATATGAAAGGGATGAGTGTTCAACAACGACACGAGGAAAAGGAGAGAAAGAAGAGTAGCACTGATTTAAAAGCGACATTGGGAGAAAAAAAAGAAGATATCTAATATAATGTAACAAGTTTTCTTGTGATGGGATTTCTTTTTTCTCTCTCTCTCTCTCTCCCTCTCCAACTCTCACTCATATTTTTATTCTCTTGTAACAATTTCTTCTTCTTTTCCTCAGCATCCTATGAAATATCACGTCACATATGATATTGTTAGTGTAAAGGAATCATCTTCGATGTGTGTGTGTGCAAAAAGAAATAACTTTTTTTCTTTATAACTGATCAAGCTAGTAAATAAAAGTTGGCCAATAAAAGAAGGATTTCCTCAGAACTACATCATAGATCAAGGTACATAATGGTTTCGTATTAATACCTACACACACACACTTCATATATGCCCGCACCTACACGAATAAAGAACATTCCTTATTATTATGAGCCCGTATGAATGTATATTGGCACACACGAAAACATTGTATTGCTCTTTCTTTCTCACTTTTCAGAAGAAAGTGAAAATTTCATTTCTCCGGCAGAAGTTTTCACCTTTTGTTACTGGAAACATATAATATGATATGGAGAAGAAAAAATGATATTATAATATACGAAATGTCCCAATCAATGATTTCCCTGTCATATATTTGTCGCCTCTCTGTGGATAGCTGGTAGCTCTATGTATCATGTTGAATTTCAATATTCCATTTCGCACTGAACGTGAGCGGTCTTAAAAATAAATCAAAAATACAAAGCAAATGGAAGAGAAATCTCAATTTTGGAATTGGAAAAGTGCAAAGTTCATTCAAGAGATCTTATCACACAAGTACCAAAATACTTCAAGAACCAGAGAAAGCAGAGAGAGAGAGGGAGAGAGAGAGAGGGAGAGAGAGAGAGAGAGAGAGTATTTCACATTCTTCGTATCGTAAGAAGACGGTGCATATAAATAGTTGGAGAAGCCGGTGAGAGCGAAGGATTCATTTCAAGTAGTAAATCATCTTCCACAGTGACTGTGAGAGGTACAATCGATTGTGTCATCTCATATATGTTCTGTGTGATAGTTGTGAAATTCTATCAGATTCCTACGGAAGAAAGGAGACCACACATCTAGATCGTCTTAATTTAATGCCGCGGCTCTCTGAGATGGTGTGTATCAAACCAAATATTCCATTAGAACAACGTAATAAGGACAAAGAGAAAATTGAGATAGCGTATATAGTTGAGAATGGAGGAGACAGTGCAATCAGAGTCTCACAGTCGGCAGATTACATGCGATATCTATTTATAGTTCACTGGAAGGATTTCCTCGCTATTTGATGTCTATATAGACTTTCTCTCAAGGTGATTGCTGTATAGCCGTAATCTCTTCAACTTTTATTCCTTCACGAATTCGAATTCACGGAATAATCACGAATGCCGAGAGCCTAGTAATTTCCCGAGCAAATCCCTCTGTTTGACGTAAATGCTTCCAAGGTGCACAAACAAAATGTACTTACGTCGGAGAAGAAATAAAGCGTGCTTAGCACAGGTGCTGCTGCTGTACTATTTTTAGCAAATCAACGCTATGGTTTATTTTTGGGGGAGGTGAGGGAGAAGAATTAAATTCAAGGAGCACTATATACGTGCTTTGTTTATTTTGTAAGAATGAGTGGAGATTAACGTGCCACTCTCAAGGTAATCGCCAATTAATGCAGTAAAAAGCATTTCAATAAATACGACGGTGATATCACGATTACCGGACTTTCTACGGAAAGGCCCACTTCAAAAAAAAAACCTTCCCTGACGTAACTTTTCCGTAGCACCTCGTAGCAAAACCTGTCCGTATTCCATGAGCTGTCCTATCCTAGAAAAGTCCAGTCCCTTACGCTTACGCATATATAACTTTATTCCATTTCCCATAATAGGATTTACACGATATGTTAGATTAGTCGGCATTATTTGGGAAACACGTGAACTCATTGAAGATTTCTCTTAATGACAATTGCAAAACAAACCTTGTTGCAAGCATGCTGACATGAACATTTATGTGTAGTTTATTGGGGCACATAGGCAGGGACACACATTTCGTCCCTTGGTGTCGTATGTAACGCATAATTTTAAAGTTAAATCCATCTGCATATAGAGCTGAATGCATTCCCCCTTCGTATCACATGGTGGGATGGTTCGACAAGATTTTTCAAGACAAACCTTCTAAACTCACCTGCCAAAGTCGACATTATTCCGACGAGGATTGTGCAGACTCGGCAGTTCAACTTTCTCTTTGCAGACGACGTAAAATGCTCGTTGTCTATTCCATCTTCCTCTTTCCCCTACTTTTTCACCATATCAATCTAAATCCTTATATGCCATACAGATAAGCAGCTCGAAGTTGGAGAAAAACAGAACTACTCGCTTACTCGATCTCTTATTACACCAGCAGCTGCAAGGCTATAAAGTACATTTCTCCTCCACATCGCTTTCTGTGTATATGTGAAAAATAGATGGGGGAACACTTCCTGTCAAGCTATTTTAATGTCTTTACTTTTAGCCTTCTTTCTCTCCCTCCCTTTTCTTCGCCGTGAACCAGGGAACAAACCTGGATTCCTTTGGAGAAAAGAAGATTCAAAATGAGCATGAAAACGCTCTCACCTTTTCGCCACATGTAACACAACATATACATATATACACACCGTGTGTATTGCTCCATAATAACGTGTGTGCAATTTTGACGCAACGTGTTCTCCTCGTTCTGCAGTCTTGCACAAATATTCTCACTGCCGATCGCCATATGTATGTATATGCCAACACAATTCTACACAAAATTCCACATCAAAACCACGTTCAAGTTTACCCCAAAACTTTCCGTGGAAAATCTGTGAGCTGACACAACCACAAATAATGCCAGGTCAACACCATGAGGGACTATCTTTTAGAATCGGATATGTAACGGGAGAAAAGTGTTTCTCCGCAGAAAAGTAAGAGAGGCCCGAGAGACCAGTCTTTTCTCTGATTGTGACAGAATATTTCAGCGAACCTTTTACTTATGAAGGATACTTACACACGAAGATTGTAATACAGCAGCTTGAGCTACTCTTCTGAGCCCCTACAACTCCTCCAAAAAGAGTTGAAGTAGATCAAACTAGAAAAATAGTGTGTCTACAGAGAAAGAGATATGTACAATGAAGATTGCTAACAGATATACTATTTATATGCTCATATTCTCATATTTACTTTCCTGAGCATATGTATTGTATAGCAAGCTTGATTGGAAAACACCCAACAAATACATCATATAAAACAATAACAATATTGCATTGTCTCTCTTCTGGTCAGAAGGATATAAATACCTGCCAAACCCAGGTATTGTTCATACTCACGCCTATCTTCGAGATATCATGCAGTTAACATTTTCAAAACGAACATTCTCCAAAAAAACATAGACTTTATATATGAGAAGTTATGAACCTCGTACGTCATACGAGAAGAATCTTACTTAAATGAGTACATACATGATAAATGTACATTTAACTGCAGACAATAAAACTATCTCCGCATTTTTGCAAAAACAACTATATGAGGGTCAATGTCCTTTTCTATACACTTTATAATGGTTGCAGATTATTACGTATATGGACTACTGAATGCATTTCCTATAACAATTTACAATGAAACAATACACTATTATTATTTTTACTTGATAAGTTAGTCCCACTGCCAGGCTAACTGGAAAATCATTGGAGTTTTTTTTATCTCTCTATACGTTGTACAGCTGTGGAGATTCGGAGAAATCAAATACCTCCACACAATTTTACTTTCTTCTCTGCCAGCACACACGTGCACCGACGAGAAACAAAAATAACAAAAAAAACAAGATTGGATGAGGAAAGACAGAAGAAGTATTCGGTTCGGAAGAACCTTACTTGTCTTTTCTTGAGAAGTGTCTCTCCTTTTCTCTTTCATTCCAAGTTGGTTTGCTCCTCTCTCCTTCTACCACACAGTTGCAGGAGGAGTCCTCTCTCTCTAAGGAAAGTTGTTGAATTGATAGAAACCCCTGAACCATTTTCTCCTCTTATAAAAGTAGTGATATATACGTACGCTTTTCGCACACACTAACAAAACAGCTAGATATATGCCCTCTTTATAAATGGAACATGTCCAAAGAGTGGAGCAACAAGATTCTTCGTAATCATACGTGTCTTTATATATCGCTGGCTTATATTTTACATCCTCTCCTCTCCTCTCTAGAATATAGCTTCCTTGTTTCAAGCTAGAGGGAAAGACACACGTTATGCTTGTGTTTATATAAATGATTTTATACAGATGTATTGAAGCCAGAAAGAGACTCCTTTGTTTGAAGCTAATGGAATCCGTTCCTAGTTTTTCTCCTTCTTCTCTCCTGTTTTCTTTTACTTCCTCTCTTTCCTTCCACATCCCCTCGCTGTACGTAGACGTACACATATTCGATTGATTTGTTGCAAGGGAAAGTGATGTTGACATGGAGGAACAACGTGGAGGACGGGGAAGAAGCCATTCTTGTTCTTTGCTATTCCTCCTATCACTCCACATCTGTCTCCAAGCTTCTAAAAAAGCACTTCCACAATACTCCCATTTATTCTACCGCTGTAGAAGAATGAATATATATCACCCCATCACAGTTGGTATTCTCCTCCTTATGTCCATTAGTTTTGCATTTTCTTGAAGCTCGTATTATTTTAAGACCATTGCCATTTCCACTCACTTCGGTTCCACTGAACTTTGGTTCATCGTGTGATGTGCAGTGCAACACTTCCATCCACATTAATCAATATGTTCCGCGACAAATAATGTATATAGATAGTACATAGTTTATCAAAATGTGTCTCATGAGCACACATTTAATTTCAGTCCTGGAACAATGTTTATATAGTTCAACATAAAACGTCGCCAGGTGTGAGTTAAGTTAAATCTGGCAATCTAGTAGTGTCGAAGAGGATTGAAATTTCATTTCATTATTGTAATGATGTGTTTAAACGGATGGACAGAGGCAACTGAATAATAGGAGAAAGTTGATGTCCTTAAAACATGTAATATTCATTATGAAAATCAGCTTGATGCTGGGGGTAGCGAAAGAAAGTCGCCGAGGTGAAAAGATGTTCATTTTACTCATTGTGTTTACGATCTGGTTTGCATTGTTATGGGATGGTTATTGTTATTGGGTATGGAGTGGGGAACACAGGCTGAGAATGAGAATCTTGGAGCCAACCAGGCGCGAGCGAGGTTGTATCAGTTTCTAATGTATTCCACTTTTCCTTTCTCTTGAGAACGAATAAACTAAAACTAAAATGGTAGGATTAAGAACAGATCTAAGCCATTTGTGGATTGTGATGGATATTATACTTCTTATGGTTTAGGTTTAGGCTCAATCTATATATCGTAGAGAAAAGTCTGCACATTCATTAAACTATTTATTAAAGTTCCAAAATCAATTTCTACGAACCATGGAATATCGTAATGATACTTCTGGAAATGAAGTATGGGAATATACTTATGTATGCCATAATGAACACGACAAAAGGGAAGAAGAAATTCTCAACCTCCATTGTTCAGGAATTAGACAGAATTTACAATGTCCACTTTGCCCCGAAGCCGTAACCCTTTTGAGGAAAGTGAGTTCGATCCGACAACCTAAGCTAAGCTGTCATACATTTGCGCTTGTCACCTGTGTGGTGCATTTGTGCCTTATGCGAACGAAACCATACAAATGCTGTAGTCTTTTCACAAAGTTAAAAATAGTACCAGCCGGAATTCGTTGAAGTAGAACTAAATTAATGCTTCATTCTAAAAGTATAAATACAAAGAAGCTGTATTAGATAATACGTGATATGTATGTGATCATTAGCAAAGAATTCTCATTTTTACTATATATTATTCCAGCCATTTTCTTCTAATCACATTGTGGGAAGCAACCTGATAAGTATGAATAATATGATGATCATCCTTTGAAATGATTCCTATTCACAGTGCCAGTAATTTGATACTGGATATTTCCAGAAACCCGGCAAAGAAACATCTTATAAGAGAATAAATTATGCAACAGAATCAGTTCCGTTCTCTCCTTTTGTGTTAGTATAGATAGTCCGCTTTCCATTATCGTTCCATACTTCTCCAGCAAGCATTTCTACAAAGAACTATATCACCCGTCTCTCCTGTCACTGAAAACGGAGCGTAATTATATAACATGCATTCACATCCTTGGAAAAGTGCGCCATGTACTTGTCGTCTCAGATATCATGTCTCCAGATATCTGTCATGTGTGGGTAACACACTGGAAAGAGAGAAAAGGATGTGTGGAATATTCTTAGCATTTTTTTCGGGCATTCCCGATGATGAAGCACACACGCACACACAACTCATATCTCACTCACTCTCTCATAATTCTCATTCAGAGTAGATATCTCCTCTTTCACCCTCTCTGCTTGCTCCATTGTTCAAAAAAATAAATGGCTTGTCTCTCTGGAATCAGATAATGGGTTTTTATCAAGATGACCTGTGCAAGCAAGTGTACACTAAGAGCCTTCATCGAACTCGAAAACAAAAGACATATGAATCTATCAAATTATATAATTCTATCTAAATGGAAATGACACCGCTAGACCACCACCAGGACGAGCAGTATTATTTTTCGATCCTTCCTTTCCCCATTTATTCCCTCCTTTCACTCGGATATGAATCATGAGAGATAAATGTGCAAACAAAAGAAAAGTATTGGAGACGACAAGGTCGAGGCCTATAGTGAATTATATAATTTCGTTAGCGGAACAGCAGATAAATTCGTTGTCAACTGTGGAATTGTGTCGAAACAGACGCACAACACAAATATTATGAGAAACTGATCTAAAGGTTTAGTATTTCCAGTTCATTGCCAATCTTGAGAATCAGAGTCGAATGTTCAGAGAAAGGCTCCGAGTATCGTCTATTTTTAACGAGAGACATTGTAATCATGAGTGAGTACCTATCTAATCTAGAGTACTTATCCTTTCCCAGCGTAGTGCTTATGATTGGAAAACTGTGATTGCATTAATAAATGCAGCTCAAACTAATTAAAAGTAGAGTGTACTTTGGAGTCACCGTTTTCATATAGAGGAAATATCTAACTGTGGACCATAAATAATTCACGTTCTAAAATTGTACGATTTGAAAAAAAGACAACATACCCTCAAATGTGATTATGCATGTATATGAATGGTAGCTGATTAACATACAGAACCATGTACAAAATATAATCTTTTCAGATTACATTAAGTAGCCCTGAGAAGCTGTAAATTAGACATCTCAGCATAAAATATAGACCCACAAGATTTACTCCACCTACATTCTTGCACGTTTCAATGCAAAGCACATAACGCTTTATACAATATGGTGCAATTATGCTCTCCCCAATTTAAACTAATGCATGAAAAGATAACATATTATACTTACGAAGGTACGAAAGAAGACAGACGACACAACAACGTACATATATTTCGTTGTAGTTCAGACGCCTTCGTTATTACCTCGTGTTTGTTAGAAGTCGTGGGAGTCCTTATTAGATATATTGAGAGATTGAGCATGTGTGCATCGTAAATTGTTTTAATATTTTACTTTAATGGCTTTATTGTACAATTGAATGGTACTCTGTTGTCGTGTATGTGTAGTAGCTGTTTCACACACACATGCATTTCAAACTGAAACAGCCTTTTTGTAAAAAGTACTTATAGCTTTCCCTGAGCATTCGCACATCTGCCCATTTGATTTACTGCAACACGACACTTTATTCCATCCTCAACACGAGTGTTCCCTGGAAAGTGGGGTGGTGGTGTAGCAGCGTTATTGAGTGAGAAAGTTTCAAGACAAGCAACGTTAATAGCATTAAACCTAACAATACATTAAATTTACATGTTAACAAGGTACAAGTTTGGAAGTGTGCAGCAGCTCCAAAACTCCTACGGTCGAGACACAAAAAGTGCGCGTCCGCTATAGGGTTTGTGTATGTGTGTAGTTGCATAAAGCACTTAACACATTCAAGGCACCATCTTAAAAGCCTTCTTCTCAGGAGAAAGTGCGTCATCATCACTATCAAGAATAAATATGTGGACACCTTGAACAAGTTGCACACACGTATACTATACTCCTCTGGAATTCACGAAAATGGGAAAGCGCGTTCAGCTAGAGAGAAAGCATGGATTCCTTTAACACTGTATATCGCATTACGGCCAGACACGATAATTTTGAGGAAGCAAAGTACTTGTTTACACTACTTTTTTGTTGAAACAACTCCATTAACGAGCCAGCAATGTAGACGACGATTAAACAAATAGAATGAAAGCAAGGGAAAAACTATGTGAGGGTAGACAGAGGATATATGTATATGAATGTATAAGTATGTGTAGGGATTTTGCTCTTGTATACAAGTTTCTAGTTTATAATAACGCATAACATAAAGGGAGAGGAGACAAGTTGAGGAGTGCGCAAACAAGAAAGCACTGCTCCGTAAACTCATATACGACGACATGGCCATGGCATGTGCTAGTGGAAAATCGTGGTTCGGTATTAAGTCTCTCATGATGATTCCATCATCATTCTTTGCTGCCTTTATGAAATGTCGGAGGGTCTGTGTAGCTAGTCTGTATATTTATGTAGCTTTGCGTTGGATACTTTCCCTTTCCCTTCTTACTTCTTCTGACTCTCTGACACAACGACATGATGACGTGGGGGGAGGGTAATATGAGCAAGTGTTTATCTCTGACAGGATTTCGCCATGAGCATCGTCGTGGCAGTGTGTGCGTGTATCTGGGCACTACTTTGCCAGTTGTAAAGTAACTAAAAGCGATCTCTTTTCAAAGTGAAGTGAACCCTTGCAGGTTTACATAATATGAGCTGCGAGTTGCGACTGTGAGTATATCAGAGAGAGAGGAGTAAACTCGAGTCAAGAAAATTCTATACGTTATTCTTCTCCGGTTACTAATATCCATGTATCACACAAGTTTCTTCCTTCTTCCGGGGATTTCACTGCAGATATACTCATCCGCCGAAGCTCTCTGTTCCACTTTCTTCCCTGAGTCACCGAAAATGTACATGGAGAGGAGTGGAACACGAGGTGAGCGTTGTTGAAACACCCTTGACATTTACCAGATGTTTCGCATATATTCTGTATTGAGCTTGAACATGTATAATCTTTTTTGTAAACCTGGCTGCATGCAACTATACTAACACTAACCAGCACACATGCCATGTCTTCGACCACTACCAGAGATATTATCATTATTATTATCATCATCGTCATTTCTTCCTACCGATTACGATGATTAATTGATTAGTTGTGCTACAAGTTATGACACAAATCATGCAAGGTCTGACTTAAGCTGACACTTTCCAGTTCAAAGACTAAATACATAAGAGCGCAGAGAGAAAATATATAGCTGCCCTCTCAGTCAGTCTCCATCTTATAATTTCCTATAGGAAAATGCGGCAAGCACAAGAGATTTTCTAAAATGATTAGTATATAGATGTGGACTATGTTCCATTAGTAATTAGAAAGTCTCTGTTTCTCAATAAATAACGGAGGCTTGTCGCCTCTCTTTTGTGTGTCTCTGTAGGCTCCCCACAAGGAAAGGAAAATCCACATAAAACAGAGAGGAGGAAAATGACAGAGCTCTGGGCTAGTGAAACCTTTTTTTCTCAGCCAATGCACACACAACTTTCCCCTCTCTACCCTAACTTATTGCTTTTAAAAAGTCATGCTGTGAATACATTTTTACTGTCTAAAAGTAGGAGAACGTAATACATTAAAATATATGTCTATACATACAACGAAGTAGATCGATGCAAAACACTACAAGTTTTCTTTTTCTCCACTACAACATGCATCGTCAACCTTTTCATGTTTTTAAACAAGAAATATTTTTTTTACATCCATTCATTCATCTGACTTATCGCAGCGAAGTATAAGTGGAAACCGGGAGGAGGAGAGCTCTCTGGAGTTATTCTTGGCAGAAGTATGAGACGCGCTAGAACAAGTGTAAGAACCTATTCACATGGAATATGTATCAGCACCCTGAAATAATTATCTTTGAACAATAACTTCATTTTCCAGGATTTTGAGCAAGCACTTGTACAAAACTACACGCTTGAAGTACACTCTTATGCTACACGAGTGTATTGGAAGTGAAAAGGAGAGAGAGAGAAAGCGAGAAAAAACAACAACAAAATTCTCACTGCACTTATAACTCACAGAACGAGGCAATGTTTATCAACAAACTCTGATATGAAAAGTTGTCTGCTTGCACTCAGTGTCTGACTTTGGCTTTCTCCAATTTTCTCCATGAATGTATAAGGGAATATGTATATTACTGTTGTTGCAGTGGTTATAAATATATGCTATATAATATGGCTCTACTACTTCCGCTCTTCCTCTCTGCTATATCGAAAAGTTAAAGATTTGGATCCCATGTTGTAGCAGCTGTGAAGATAATATGATTACATCAGGGTTAACATTTTCTGTCAGTATAGAAAAAAACTTGGCTTTCACTTCTCACAGTGAAATGTTTTCTCTCTCGGATAGTGCTGCGAGAAGCCGATGATGCTGCCATTGCAATTGCCACGCCGTGCTGCTTTTGCATGCAGACAAGGTAGTGTAGTGTAGTAGTAGTGGGGGTGAACCCGTTGTGGCATATATGATGGTAAGGTTTCAAGAAGGCGGCTTGGAAATGGGTCGTTGTAATATAATCTTACCATTAGTAGATGATTACTAGCAGCAGCTAGAAATAATCTGGACGAGCATTTTTCCACGTCTGGAGTTGTGCCGAAAATGGAGATAAAAACGATTTAGATGGCTACACACATGAACCTTATTATATATATTGGAAAACATGGGACTACGACTCTATATCTGGATAGGAGCTAACAACGCAAGAGAGAGAGAGAGAAGAAGAAGAGAAAAAAAAACGAAAGTGCTCTGTGTGTATTATTCGTACCGTACGTAAATGCAACCGGAATGATTTTTTTACTCGCCACTTTACTTATTCACAACAACTCACACGAGGATTCCTCCTCCATGCCTAAGTAAGCACATATAGACGAGAATGGATAAAGATTGCTTTTCGTTCGCTTCCAACTTTTTTCTCTCTCTCTCTCTCTCTCTCTCTCTCCATTCATTTTGTGTACATGCATGGTGTACATTGTGTAGTACATATATATGCATATGATGAGATCTTGTGTGGTGGAGGAGTCGTGTGCCTCAAAAAAGCACAAGGAAACAAGATATTATATTCCATGATGAAAGAATTAGATATGGTTAGCGTCTTCTGCTCCCCAAAAACCGTTTGTATAACCATTTAATCTGCTTTTCCTATAGTGGATGAGTGTGCAGAGGTTTTTGGTTTGTTAGTTACCATTTCGAATGTTGTTGGACATGAGGAGGAGAAAACACGAGACTCGCCTAGCCTAGGAGAGAGCCTTAGCGTACGTAAAGCCTTGTGATTTTCGGTTTCATGTTGATGGTATTAAGGGATATGTGTATGCATTCCTTAGCGGGCATTTTATTAGAGATTATGACAGCGGGGCAAAAGCATCAACTGGGTGAAACAGCGGAAACCCTCGGGTGTGGCATCAACCAAACCATAAGCATTAGTGTATATAGCCAGACACAAAACTATTTTTTTGCGAAATGGAGTTAGCAATCAAGACTCGGATGACGGGAAAAACGGGAATAAAAATATCTGTTTCCCCCCTCTCATAATAATGGTAAGTTGAAGCAATGAGTTTTATTGCCACGCAGAAAACTTTCATCCTTTTCTCCCACACATGCTTGGCCAGAAGGAAGCACGAAGGAGGTACGTACACACATACTTATAATGTTATAATCTGCTGAAACATGATGTCACAAAAGTAAACGGGTCCGTAGGTCCGCACTCCGCACACACACACACACACAAATTCTCTGCTACAGCCCAAGGGTCATATTCCAAGCATTAACTGCTTCTCATTCCAATATCCATAGCATTTAAGACAGGAAGTGAAGAGGATATGGTTTTCTACGGAGGAATGGACCATCTCGCACCGTTAGACACTATCAAAGAGAAAAGTAAAGTGAATCCCCTCAAACCCGAAACGGGATTCCCACAAGCTTCTCTCAGGGAGAGAGTTCAGAGAGTTGCATTGCATGCCTTTTTCGTAACATAACCTTTGGATGTCTGATGTGGGAATCATATGAGATGAAAAAATATGTCAAATGTGCGCTCACTTACACCACGCCGCAATACTGTCATGTTACCCTCTTCTTCCAGGTATTGTCATCTGCTGGTATGGTGCTGGGGGTACACACAGTTGCAGTGCAGTGATGTACGCACTCAAATCCGTATTCCTTTCTCCAATCAGTTTGCATATAGGCACTGGGAATATATATATTTATATCGATTCACCCCATTCGATTTCTTTTTGACTTCACAGTTCACAGACAAGACTTATTGAGAAGAGTCGCGGAGAAGTAAATGTCTATTTGTCATGTGGAGATCTGCCTGCCCGAGTGATGCCTATTTTAATGGAAAATTTTTGTCCTCGATGGGATGGTATTGACACTACCTATATATATAACCAGCCACACACTGCTCGTTGACAGGGAATGTATCCAAGCAGAAATTGATCGTCGAATATCGTGTTCTACGAAAGGAAGAAGAGGGGAGGCTCTATTTGCTTTGAGGTTTGTGCTCTTGCGAAGAATCAGAAGAGAGCGAGAGAAAAATCAACTCTTTCGCGAACTGGAGGAGAGCTAACGTTGAGATGTTTAGTGACTCAACAAATACTCGTTGAAGTTATAAATGTAGACACTAATGTGGTGTGGAAGATTTAAATAGTATA
The DNA here is from genome assembly GCA_034687055.1 of Heteromurus nitidus. Classification (NCBI taxonomy): domain Eukaryota; kingdom Metazoa; phylum Arthropoda; class Collembola; order Entomobryomorpha; family Entomobryidae; genus Heteromurus; species Heteromurus nitidus. The sequence goes on along the minus strand of JAQFZW010000737.1, from coordinate 10,425 downwards.
TATGCACATGGATTAACTGAATACTACAGAAGAGAGCAAGTGAAAGTGGGACAAATGTAATGACGCATGACTTACGTTAAAGTGAGCGGTAAAGGAGCGACAATGGGCGGCAAAATTATCATCGATTCCATCACCTTTCGAACTCTTGCCAAGGCCTGCAGTTGGAGTTTTTCTTCCTGCAGATGGTACGACGCCGATTCCAGCCGGTGCGGCATAACCACCACCAACACCTACTCCTCCTCCCGTGCCACCACCACCGACTGGAGTTTTGTGACCCATAATCGGAGTCACCGTCGACCTCGACATGGGATAATATTGCGAGTAAGTGGGCTCACTGAATGATGGGTCGACAGCTCCAAGACTGATGGATGGGTGGGTGTAGTCTTTTGGAATTTGTGATGAAGTGCCAGGAGCAGGCGGTGGATACGTCGCATTTGTTGCGCCTGACGGCCCGGCTGAACACGGAGGTGGATGTTGAGCTCCAGATATCCAAGGCTCCAGTGTTCTTGCTATCTCCATTTTATACAAGGATTTAATATGACTGCTTTGTCCAGGTCTGCAATATTACAACAACAGCAAAAAAAATAGTTTGAAATAAACCATGAAAAAGTATATACCGGGATTTTTATGACTTTCTCTGCAAGTTAAATGATACAACAAATAGCAGTGTTTGTGACATTGTGGAAAGCGACACACACAACTTTTATTCTGTCATAAATCATTACGGCTAATAATATACTATATATACTGTATGGGTCTACTAGCTACGAGGAACGAGGAACTTGCTAACTTTTCCCCTCTTCTAATGGCATTCATGGGGAAAGCTTTATGTAGTACCTAATCATACGCAGGTAATAAGCATGAAATGTAGTAGCAATATGCACACATACATACAACTAAGCAATGTTATGTACCATGACATGGCCCTTTGTGGTCTCCCTGCTGTATTTATGGTAAACCCATACTTGACATTACACAATTTCTCAGTTCTCATATTGCAGCTCTTCCAACATCAACTTCGTACTTGACATCCATTTATTCCAACGTCTCGTAGGAAGGTACAAACGATTTTTCACTGTACTGTTTCGTGACACCCCTGAACTTCCCCCGAAAATGATGACTTACTGGATAACTTTGACAAGTAAGGCGAGTACGTAATGCGAAGCCATCCCCCTAGCATGATTTTGACCTCATATTTGATCAAGTTTATGAGTGCCTGTGTATGAACATACAAAAGTAATGCACATACACCTTTCCCAACTCTCGTTCATAAGAATCCATGTGTGGTAGACACGTATTTTACGGTGTTCTTCTTATGGTGCGCACACGATGATGTAATTTTACATTCAGTTGCCCAATACTTTTATCACCGGAGCATAAAACTTTGTGCCTGTCTGTCATCTCCAGCTTCACCGCTCCGGGATTTTTTTTCTTCGTAAATGCAAGGAAATCAATAAATCTCCATTTCTTATCGCATTTAAATGTTATATATACCAGAGCCAACTCCAGATTTTCAGGTCTTTGCACTTCCAATCCAACATATCACCATTTTCAACAGACAGCTTACATTTTATGCAGATGAAGTGGGGAGAAAGGCAGGGAAAAAATGATGGATGTGTTACTCTCGTTACGATAATGATCACACTGTTACACACACACACACTCATCTGTAAAGATCATCCTCCATTCCTCAGGACAAACTGAATGACACGAAATGATTTTTCCATTGTGCTTATAAATGCTACATGAAGCCCACCTTTTTAGCTTGTCAGTTTGCGTGAGAGGAGTGGTGGCGGAAATGGTGTCGTGTGTGACTACATTCTGCAGTGAGTACATATAGCGTGTGGTGCTGGGAACGCAAATCGGCACAAGGTATGCTTATTCCATGTCATCATTACTCCAGCCAGTCAAATCAGTTTCCCTATATTCAGCTTCTGTACCACTGGCCTGCCTTCTGTTTTGTGGCAACAATGGTGACAAATGAATAATGTCTTTTGTGGAAAAACTATAATGTGCGTTCTCAAATTGTGAGGGTTCCAAATTCTCAACTGTAAACTGCGAAACGAAAAGGTTCAACGTCAACAAATATTAAAAGCTTATTGCAGGGTATTACAATCATAATCAGATCCCTCGGTTGTAATTTCTTGCGTGTATCTACGTTGATTACTCAAGGGTTATTGAGGTTTAATTTTAAACGTTTTTATATGGGATTTTAAACAAATGTTACTCTTCGAGAATGATTTTGACAGAATAAACGCAATATATAACGGTAGTGTAGAAGCCCACTCAAGCACAACTAAATACACTATAGTTAAGCACATATGAAGAGGAAGTGTGGAGAATTTCGGTGATAATGGCATAAAAAGTGTCAAGAAGATGTTACTAACCTGATAGGATATCCCATATGAGTAATCGCTATAAGTCGGTCGATTAGTGGGTAGGCCAAGTCGAGAAAGTCGTATTTACTAGTAGCGTTAGAGATTGTGGCACACATGGTAAGGTGTAGTTTGATTGTTGGCAGTACAGTTCGAAGCTGACTCAGCTGACCTTTGATCACTTTATCCTTCATGTCCATCTGGCTACCAATCACAAGGAACAAACACACGTTGAGGATTACACTCCAACATTGACAAGCATATATAGTTTGGAATGTTATATTATTATAGGAATTCATTTTATACGTAGACGAAGAATGTAATGTACGCAACCACCGGTGCGATTTATGACATGCATAAACCGTAAAGACAAAGAGTTTTCCCTTTAGGAACATAAAACTTTTTGTCTATTCTATAATACTACTTCCTCCATTCTATTTCAATCGACTAATAGGCACTAGTAGTAGCACCACAGCTTCGAAAAAGTCAGAGAGGAAAGAAGCATGCACTCTGTCCTCTCCCTCCAGACGCAGTAGTGTTTCGATTCCATACAGGCTTTCACTCCAGGTGAAAGTGGAATGCAAAAATTAGATCATAATCCAACTTTTTGGGAAGGAAATTAATAGCGTGTACCTAACGTTATACTACGTGCCTAAAACACTGCCAAGCGATAGTTGAGCATGGAGCTTCAAGCTCCCGAGTCCCGACTTCTAGCTGACTTTTTTTCGAACACAAAGTCTCGCTGATCTAATATTTTTCCCCTTTTCTATTAAGCATTTTCCCTTTGTCATATGCATCAATCATCAAATTACTACATTCAGCTCGATTTATCCCAAAACATTCCCTTTCTCCTTTGCCACCACACCACATTTCGGAAGAAGGATTCCTTTCTTTCTTTCTTTCTTTTTTTACCTGGCTCTGGCATGATAATAATACCTTACCCTCCTCCTTTTTTCTTTCCAGTTGTGTAGGTAGAGGCACGTAACATTATTCATGCCTCATTGGCAAAAGTAACTTTTAGTCTATTCAGAATAGATTATTTTTTGGAATAGCTTCCAAAGTTGAAAGCAACAGTTAGCTTGAGGGAAACGACAATAACATTAGTGAAAGGGAAGAAAACACGTTCTCTCTTAGTAGAGCCACTATAGCAAAACACTATATAAAGAGATTGAGATTAGTAGAGAAAGGGAACTCTCGCCCATTCCTGCCTGCGATATCTATAAAAAAACTGCGACTTTCTAGCGAAGGTTTTTTTAACTGATGACATAAATTTCACATAGTGTATGTGTGTGTTGTTAACAAGAGTAAAACATATTTCTCCCCTCTTGGTTTCCAGCCAGGTTGGTACGAGTACTGGAGAATAGTAAAACGAACTTGATTTGAATCGATCAAACATGAAAAAAACTCCAAGTGAGTTTCATTTCACATGGTACATTTGAGATTAGTAGAAAATCCAATTTGGAGGCTGATAGAGCTACAAAAACTGTTTTTTTATTCCTTACACATACATAATTACGATGGGAGGATATGCAAAGGCAGACGACAGACGAGTATGTATTTAGGCTATGCTCCCCTTCTCTCGTTCTCTCCGTTTTTTACGCGTTTCGGGTTACAGCTTACAGCCTTGTTATTTTGACGACTGTCACAATTCCCGAGAAAAAGAACTCACCAATCAACATCCCGAAGTAGATTTTCTTGAGTTTTGCTCAGAGCATCAGAAATCGTCTGACAAACAGCATTGACAGCACTCTTTTCTGAATCCGAGTTCCGGCGAATCTCCTCCAGGACATTCTTCAGCATCATTATTCCGTCACGTACTGCTCGTTGAAGGTCTTGAAGGCTCTGCAAAAGAGGAAAACCTTATTAGAAGGAAAGTATAAAGTATAAATGGGCTGACGCTCGCAGAACTGAGAGCGAGTTATCAGTCAACAAAATCGCCATCACCACGTTCAATACTACGCGTGTGTGTGATAATGATTAGCTGGAAATCCGTACTTCTCCATGTGTAAACATATATAAAACCCTGTAAAATATCCATTCAAAAACATCAAACGATGGAGCTTTTATGTTTTTTTTGTTACTTAATACAGGAAGGAGCTCTAAAGCGGGAATACATTGAATTGAAAATGTATTGCAAAGCTATGGAATTGCTGGAACGAACCGGAAAGGGATTCAATGGATCTCTGATTTAATTTACAAAAATAATGTTTTTACTAGACTTAGTTTAGTAAAATAAACTACAGAACTTCCGGCGACGGAGGCTATTTTTAGAAACCCAACCCAAAAGGACTTCATTTTATACAAATTTTATTTGCTAAGAAATTTTTATGAACGTTCCTTCCCCCTTTACGATGACCTACTTTCTGTTTGAAAGACAAGCAAGAATCCGAATTTCGGAGAAGCAAAAGCTCCTCCTGAAAACATCCAAATTATGCGAGTGTTCGAGATCATACACGCGTTCAAGTGTGTGTGTCTCTCTCTCTCTCTGTGTTATTATTGTGATGGGTTATGGGAAAAAGATTTAGTCAGATTAGTGCTACACAAAGACCGTCGACATATTTGAAAAGAAGAGGAAACGTCTCTATGCTTTTTATGACAAACTCATATTACATATATACAATATTACAACACTGATTCGTATCACATCCATCCTCAGTGAAGCGAAAAGAAAGGAAAAAAGTACACACAAAAATTGCTCTTTTCTGAATGAGCTTCGTGTGTTGAGAATAGGCAGACTTGAAAAAAATGTAGTAGCGTAGTCGCCATTTTATGAAATGGAAAGACTAGCATATGTGTACTTTAGAAAAACATATTTTATGTAAAAGGTTTTTTATATTTATTCATTACACTGATTGAGCCATACGAATCCCATATCAATGAACGCTGTAGGGAATTATTAGAGTGTATTGCATCACACACATACGCCAAATAAAACTATAAAAAGAGCTCACTCGTGTCTATTCTAAATTGTATAAATATATATTTGTACTCGTTTGGCATATGGACAGGATATGCAAAGGGAGAAAGTAAAAGGTTACGTTTTCCTTTCATCTTTCTCGTTTGGATTGCGGCTTAGCGTAATCCCACGATTTCCAGCTTTCCCAACACACTCCGATTATCTCTCGTAGAGAAATGCTCTACACGTTTCATTACAACGGGTGGGTGGGTGTGTACATGTGGGTAACATGATGTTCTCATGCAAAAAAAAAACTTCACATTCACGCCCAGCAATGAATGCATAAATAAAAGGGCAATACAACAAAAAACACACAGAGAGGAGCCTATAATTTTCTCCAGATTTCCATAACGTGACACATCACAGAGCAAAATACTACAAAGTAGCACAGTATTTGTATGCATACATTTGTGTGAGGAGTGGAGAGAGTATGATGTAACTAAAATACAGCAAAAAAATCACCACTTTGTCTCTCTCTACCTGTCTTACTTTCCGAGGTGAGGGGTTTATGTATGGTAATGCAAAAAGCTATGTAACGAATGCTGCTGCCGCTCTGTTTCCAGAGTGGGAATGTGTGTGCACAAAAACGGATGGAGAATGGAATTATTGGATTGTGGATTGCGGTAGAGAGTAACAGTAGCTCACGGCGTTTATATTGATGAACGACTTTTATGCTGGCGCTCATGGAGCCGCGTAAATTTTCCCCGAGGGATCGAGTCAGTCTGCAACTGTCAATATTTCTTGAAAGCTTTTGCAATTGCGAAAAACAGATCTGAACAAAGGGAAGAGGGATCCTGAAGAAGAAGAAAAAAATCGGAGGAGAAGATAGGTATTTTGGATTACAAGAGGGAACAGTAGGGAGTATAGCAACAACTACTAGAAAACAGTGGTCGTGGTAGTGGCACAGAGGAATACAAACGTGAGAGGGAGTGAAAGCTGATAAATATATTGGAGAAAGTATCAAATCATTCAATATACATGTTTTCCCTTGAAGACGTGCCCATTCACACACACACACATATGTACACGTACACTTATATGAACTATGAACATATTGCTCAGCGGAAAGAAAATAAGAAAAAGTTGAAAAGCTTGCTATTTCCCCTGATTCTCGTTTTCTCTTTTTACTTGTGTGTGCGTGTCTCTTCTTATTCGCTTGTATTAAGGAGTGTACACATAGTGTGGAGGAAATGTGCATGCATATCAGCAGTAACTCTCTCACTTCCAGCCTTGTGCTATTGTGTGCACTTTCTCTTTCCTCTGACTTTCTCTCTCTCCCTCTCTCCCTCTTTTGTTGCCAGAGGGGAATGCGAAAAAACGTAAATGGGAATGGAAATACCGTTGTAATAAAAAAAGAAACGGAAGGAAGAAATAGATGATAAAAGTGATTGGATTTATTAGAGGACTTACAATGACAGCTCGATCCAGTTTTCGGCATCCTTGACTGTAGGCAGTATCCAAATCGACACAATGAAGACGCTCATCCTGAAAGAATGGAGAAGAATGAAATGAATGAGAAGAAGACGCTCATCCTGAGTGTGTAAAACTGGAACTGTTATCCGACTTACCCTGGCAGTGTCTCGATAGCAGTTGATACAAAGCATTGATTTTTGTACCGTAGAGAACATGATATATTGCTCCCCATGTATGGAACACTGGAGAAAGGAAGAAAGAAATACAAGAGAAAATGTTGAGAAAAAAATCAGCAACAGAAGCACATACTGACATTTAAGTGTTCTTTGGCACACACAATCACAACTCAGTTTCATACGTACTCCAAAAAAAGGGACAAAAAAGCGGAAGAAAGCAGCTACATGAATGAGGAGTTCGGGACATCGAGCCCCACCGTATATACATATTATATGCTGCTATCGACGAAGATATCACCTTTATGAAATTTGTCCAAGGATCTCAACTCCAACTTGAAAGCGTCGTAGAAATTCCAAGTACAAATTAGTTCATGTTTTGTAGGTATGCAATGGGTGATGATGATACATGCAGAAGGTGAAACGTGTATCGATATACATGTTTCTTAACAAGTATATATGTACGTATACTTCAGTTACAGGTAGGAGGTAGGCATATTTAGAATCAACGTGTTTCGGTAAAATATGCAGAATTCGGAAAGGCTCACGTTGTTCCCTGAGGTTTCAAAGTGAAAATGGTTGATACGAATATTACGTATGTATGTCCTATTCTCACACAAAAAATTCCACCTTCAATTGAATCTGTTACAAAGTCAGACATATGCAATATGTAAAAGGAACCAGATATGGTATACATGACAGGGCAGGCCTAACGTCATCGCACCAAAACCAACTCAGAGATACTTTTGGTGAGCAAAATGGTATTCCTTATTCCACTCAGTTTGAACTAGTGTTAGTATGTATTTTTTTGTTGGCAGTATTGAAAGTAGCTCAGTTGTTGGCCTCTTTTTTCATTCGCACTTTCCCCTTCCTTCGTGAACAAAAAGCATTATCCCAAAGAAAATTTTTCATGTAGAAGGGTGCGAGGAAGAAGAAAAAGAGAAAGAGGAAAAGAGAAAAGGTACAAGACAAAAAAATGGAGACATGCATACATTCCTACACGTTCTCAACGGAGCAGTTCTACCTATTTACATATACAAGGAAATTGAATCAGAGCTGCTGATCCTGAAAGCAAGGGGATAGTCTGAATCATTTTTTTTGCATGTCCCTCCCCTCCCCAGAAAAAAATGTAAGTATTTGTACAGAGGTAAAAAGGGAAAAAATATCGTGTGGATGTTCGCATTATTCGTCCTTATTCCCGTTCCTCTTATTTTGGTTATCATTTCCAGAGGGACTTGTTCCACTATTCAAAGAAAGCAAAGTATGTACTTATTTCTTCTTCTTCTTCTCTTTTCATCTCGGTTTGCATTTAAAATGTTCCTTTTCAGAAGTATATCACTTGTAAATGGTGAGCACAGTTGAAAAAAAGCACACAAGGAGAACGCGTACCATAACCATTATTGCTGAGGATTGAGCGAGTATATATAAGCTCTTGAGGCTCTTTCTTCTTTATAAAAAAAAGTAGAGGAAAATGTGGGGAGCAGAGTATATTGCATGTGCACATATGTATAAAGGGGAGTACACACCAAGGCAGACAGGAAAAACTCAAAAGAATCTTTCTCTTTCAACGTTTTCAAAAGTTTACGAAAGGCTCACAATGAGTAAATACATATGTATATGTGCCTTTTACTACATCCAGTTGGACAATAGTGGACAAGGAGGAAGACAGAAGACAGAGCAGTTGTGTTTAGGTGTGAACTCAAAGAGAACTTATTCGAGGGGACGACGCGATAACTAAAACCTCCAGCAGCAGGACTACTGTCAGCAACAGCCAGTCTTTTGAATCACCACACACCATACCACCACGATACCACCTCAGAGGCGGCTACTAAAAAGATATAGGAACTTTGTGAACGGACTATTGAGAGGCTTATACCTTCTTTGTAGAGTAGCTATTTTCATTTGGACAATCTTTTGTATGCATGTACACGTGAACAACATGCCCAAACAACAAACCAAAGTCAAAATGTATCTATGTATATGTATATATCTGCATTTGTACGTGTTTGTGTGGTTAGTTCTTTTTTAAACTTGTGTTGGATTCTCCTTTGCCCACGTTTAAAACAGGGAAGATAAGGACCCCTTGAATTCAGCTCCAGGGACAATTTAATATATCTCTAAGTAAACCATGCAGTCTCTCTTTTACTCTCTCTCTCTCTCTCTCTCTCTCTGCTTCTCTCACTCAACCTATAAATACTCCTCAAGACGTTTGTTTTCTTAACTCGTTATCTCTGCAATCGTGGAACACAAAAGGTCCTTCTTCCGTCCTTTCTTTTTACATTTTCCTTTGTTCCCTCACATCCGCCAGTTTTATTGACTTGACTGCTGTTGTTATTGTTATTGATGTGTTTTTGTTGCTTTTTACAAGTTTCTTTTGCAACTCTCGTCTATTGGAAAACTCTCTGAAGGAAAGCGTGTGAAAGTCAGATAGAGATGGAGAAGAAAGTGAAAGGGGACGAAAGAAAAAGAAAAGAGAAAAATATATTTTTAAAACTGCTCTCTTCTTTCGGCATGTGTTCATCCCCTCTCTCCAAGAATGTGTGCTCTCACAGTCAATACTTTTTAATACTTCTTTTTTGTGTGTTGTCTGCGTAAAGGTACGTGTATGTTGTGTCCGACTACGTGTAATTTACCTTCAGGAGTAGTGGAGCAGAGAGAGAGAGAATGAAAGCGGATAGGAAAAAGGCCGACGAACGTCACATACTTAAGACTTTGGCTGACTGAGTAAAAGTGAGTGAGAGACTCGCTCTCACGCTCACCGAATACAATGGGTGGAGTGATGAGCAATGGAGATTCGCATCCTCGGGGAAATGGTTAAGTATCACGCTCAATGCTCCTTCAATCTCTGTCCTTCCCTTGTTCAAGTTCACAATGGTGTATTGTATATTTTTTCTGCTCTCGTAGTTAAAGATTTTTTTGGGAGTGTCTCATGTACATATTCGCACTAGCTTTAATACTCTCTCAACATGCCTTCACGTCATCCTTTGGAGTTGGAGTCTTTACTTTTTTTCGTTGTGTGTGTGTGCTCAGCTCAACATAACTTCGCCAGAGTCAAGTTGATGTTACCAAGGTTCAGACGGTTTTTGACCCCCTTCGGTGCTCAAGTTAAAGCTGCTCGAATGCCGGCTATACTGTTATTGCTCCTGATATTGTTTTCTGTTGACCCAGAAGGGTATTGGCAACATACCATCATGACATAATCGTACTTGTGTTCTATACTTCTTTCGGCTTGTGTAATTTTCCTCAATATCATCTCTCGCTTCCATTGAAATGCCTGCAGTAATAGCCCACCACCACCATACTTGCTCATAATTGCATCACTTTCAATGCAGTCGGAGGAGCAAATGAACTTTTTTCTCATATGCTTCTCCTCTCTCTCTCACTCTCTGATATTGATACATTTGGTACTTGTGTAAATAGAGAGAGAGAGATATAATGCCTAGGTATCTGAGCGTCTCTCAGTTACCTACACATGTGTATGCTTTAAGCTTTACGTACACTCCGGTGT
>JAQFZW010000736.1:0-44300 GCA_034687055.1 Heteromurus nitidus | reverse complement strand
GACTCCTAATCGCAAAAGGCGTCTTCCAACTCGTACCAAAAATACATTTACCGCGCATTACAATTAAGGTACATGGCCGCGATTAGGAGCCTTATGCCCGATGGCCAAAATGCAGTTAGGGCGAAAATGCATATCATGGGCGATATACATTTTAATTGCTTTGTTGAGTGGGAGCATCTCTCCCTTTCTGCCCTGAGGATATGAAATAAAAGGGTCGATTTAACTTACAAGCGAATTATACCGTAGGACCTAAAGTTATACGCTTTCTTTCACATGTGCGTGGGTACATGAAAAGTGAGAGAATGTTGGGCGTAGTGTGGTTCCTCTCCACACACAAAGTAAGACATGGAATAGGCAAAGTACAGAATGGGAATAATGAAACGCGTGTGTGTCACTTCGCAAGAAAGTAGGGAGCATCAGGTTTCCGCCAGGATTGGGTTGTTTGCTCTTGAGAGTTGAGGTAAAGCGTGTTAGAGCGGTTACGTCATTAATGAGACATGCAACAAATCAATGGATTAATTTTGGTAAAAGGTGGTATTGGTACCTGTGACCTGGGAACAATGGAGAGAGAGAGAGAGGCTGGTTGGTGTCACTGCGTATCCACAGTTTGAGTAGGAAAGTGAATTTTTTGTAAATGAGTTGGATGGATGGGTGTGGAAAGTTGGTAGATCTCTAAATAAATGGATGGACGAGCGCATATTGCAGTAAAAGCTTGACTTTAATATGGACAAGGTTATGCGCGTTAAATGGAGAGAGTGGTACATGTGGTGACAGTGAGGACAGAGTGAGAGTTTCCATTTGGGTTGGTTGGTTGGAATTGAGACTGGATCTGGAACGCTTCACGGTTAGATAAATGGTTCGGTCAGGTGGTTGCAAAAGAGAGAAGTGAGAGTGAGTTTTGGTTGGTTGTATATAACGTTATATATATGCAAAGAGCGCACATGGCATGGTTATAGAAGCAACAAGGAAAATCAATGTGTTCTTTCAGATATAGTATACCCCATTGAGTGAGTACAATCAAGGAAGAGAGAAGGAATATGGTTTGGCGAGTCAATAATCATATATACATTTTCATCTCGTGTGACAGTCCGCATAATATGTATCTGCTTGAACAAATGACTTTATTATTATTAATATTAGTTCCTTTTCATATGTGATATTAATATTTGGTGATCGTGCTCAACCCTCGAATAGATAGATGAAATGCATTCTACTCTGCTTGATTTTATTTTTTTTGCTACTCACTACAACTCTACAAAATTCACTAATACTACTACGCACCTGTTGTAGTGCGCGCGCGACACGGTGGTAAAATGGTGGCAGGAAGTTCCAGATTTAGGTATGTCGCTTCCACACATATTTATATGATTTATACGTACAGGGAACTTGTTCAACGTAAAATTTACTACAAATACTCTTGGTGTGCCATACTGTGCTGGGGGTTTGGAGGTCACACACATGCTTTCTTGGCACAAGATGCTTCAAAAATCACTTTATACACGATAACATTCTCGTTTGAACTTGTGCATCTGCTACAAATGTGCTGAGACGAGAGAATGTCCTCTCGCAAAGCATATGGCATTTTTGATGCAATCATGATGTTTGTGCAAGAGCGAATAAATATACTTGGTTGCAGTATGCACTAGACACGGAAACTTTTCTTACGCAAAAAATGTTATGGCGCAACCTCAGTGAAAGAGTCTGTCTGCTGCTATCTACACAACACTTTCACTTGCATATTTTTTAATGTATTTAGATGTGCATGTCCTCCAACTTCCACCACCACAGTTATGACTACTGTGTTTTGCTGCTACTATTACAACTAATATACTTACAAAAAGTTTTCATTATTTTTTGTAAATAAAACATGATTAAAAGGAAAATAGGTTAAAATTCAACTTTTCAGTATTACTATTTTTGTGTTGAGGCAAATAATATAATTTTAGGTCTCTGACTAGGATCCGTCTCTGACTAGGATCCGTCGGGGTAAGAACGTGAACAAATAATATAACTGTAAGACTCAGCATATGATAACAGGTTTAATTATTGTATAATCAGTAAGGAACAATACTGCCACTACATCTCTGCAATCCGAAGATTATATATGACTACACAAACTTGCCGTGTTTCCAAATATTCTAGAGGAAGGATGTTTTTTTTGGGTTGAGTGTAATAGTATTTATAATGTGTGTAGGTAGGTATTATATGAACTATTTAAGATGATTGAGACTAACAGTATTTATAGGAGTACCAAATTACTACATGGTACTTGTCACCAGCATAGCATCATTAATTATACTGTTTTAGAGGTAATCGCATGCACTCTAAACATTTCTAAGCTAATAAAAAATCATAAATATTCTACACAAAAAATCCCTTACTCAAAATTGTTTGAAGGAACATCTTTTTTTAAATAATTTCTTCTTGAACTTGTGCATTTTTTGCATAGGGTTGTTTGTAAGTCAAGGTGAATGCTAGCATTTTTTACATTGTTTTACATATTGCACATATCGATACATTATGTACAAGAAGAGCAAACGTTTAAATAATTTAAAGTTTTGTGTATTTTACATTAAAAATGTTTCCTTTCCTTAGCCCTTTCCAACATTCCAAAGAGGCATTGAATGCCACAAACTAATGCATGTTGCCTTTGGTTAACTGATCAGCAAATGTAGTTTTGCATTCAAGCTGTTGAACTGTTGACAAAGTATTGAATGATTTTAAAACGTTAAGGATCTACTATTTGAATACCCGTCTAACGTTATGTCACAACAATAAAAACCTGAAAATTTAGATCATATTTATGAACTGGTCGCTGAAATGTATACTTACAGTACTCCAACTTTAATATCTATATAACGTCCTAGTCCTAACAAACTACTCTAAAATGCATCGGATTCGTTATACATTCAATACAGATCTCATCTGTAATACTTCGACCTGTGCTATGCAATCCCTGAGAATTCTCAGTGACACGGCCATCAATCTATAAAGCCTATATCTTGCAAGTAATCCTAAAGAAAGTTTTAAAGCCGAATGCACACGATGAATGAACGAATTTCATTGATGCAAAAAGTGAAACCAGTATACGGAATGATATCTGATATCGTCCAACGTTTAAAAATGCGAATTTTCCCTACGAGCACAAAGTAGAATGTCGACTATATGAATCGAATTTAGGGATGCCAGCGGAATATGAGTAGTACAAGTGTCAATTAACTTCGCCACAAAAGAGGTACTTCTTCAGGATTTAGGTCAATTAGAGTACTTAAAAGGATTTCTCAAATAATGAACAATTTTTTGGTAAAAAGCAGGATTACTTTCGGTGGTGACAATGCTTGATGGTTGTTTTGGTAGTGCTGGTATTACACCCTTTTGGTTTAGTAAGGAGCGAATTTGTTGCGTTCATTTTTGGATTTAGGTGGAGGGGATCCAGAGGTTTTGATTTTTGGCGTGAAGGAGTTGTGTGGACGTCGATGGACACCAGTGGTTTGAACAGGCGGATTGGATCCGTGAGGAAGTGACGCTACTGAAAGGAGGTCATTGAGGCCACCGAGGTTCCCCAGGGCACTGAGCGAAGCTAGGAGCGGGTTCGAAAGGAGCTTGGCGAGAGGAGGTAGGGCTGCGGCCAAAGAGGTGGACCCGCTTTGTGAAATGGGACCACTTGAAGTGCTTGCACCGGAGCCTGATCCTCCATTCTGAGAACCACCTTCACCCTTGCTTTGTGCTTCCAGATTCGCCTTTTGTAACTCCACACTGGCATATATATTATTCAACAGCCCATATCATCATTTTCATTCCTAATATAGATTACTGATGAGTTGTACCTACCTCTTCAAAAAATAATTGTACGTTCTCATTATGACTTTTACGAGATAACTCCGCCGTTCCACACCATGAAATACAAGCTTGACATGAAATGTCCTAGCACAACTATAACTAGTTTCAATATCTGATCTCTAAGTGTCGAGGAAAATTATGCATTCGCTTTTGTTTGTGTTGTTGTTGAGCCCCTCTAAAATAAACATATTCAAGCAACATCATACCTCATGTTGATTAGGTACTGAGCCAGAGCGACAGAATCGGGAGTCCCTGTAATAGTTATGATGCGGTCAGTACACCCTTCTCTCAACTCTTCCGAGTTGCTTATTCGGATCATTGCCCCACTTATTTGTCTGCAAAGAAATAAAACCAGGCTCAAGTTCAGCAACATTTGTCTGCGCCATCAGAACATTAACAATCACATAAATGCTTTAGACAAGCATGCCACAAATTTCGCATATTACTTTGTGTAAAGCATTTATACAAGTATGCACCATGTGCACAACACATTAAAAAGGTGCCAGAAAGCAGCTTGACACAACTAAAGCTACACCCGCGGTAGCAACAATGAGAGGTCATTGGTGTCATGTTATCTAGACAAAGTTACCTTATTTCTGCAATCTTGGTGCCACCTTTGCCGATCACACATCCGATCAGTTCATTCGGAACCGTCATTTCTTGCTGCAGATGATTACTCTGCTGACTTTGCTGTTGTCTGTTACTTCCTGTGCGTAACTGAGAGCCAGCCAAAGCAGCCAAGGCAGCCAATGGAGCTATTCCAAGAAAATTAATAAACCAACGTTGCAATTAACTTACATCATCGCTCCCGATTACATGCTACTCTCGTACTCTAAAAAAGAGAGCGGAGTGTACATATCATATCATCATCATCATTCAATTGTTTTGCTTCGTCTCGCACTTATATCCTCTTCCACTCATCGTCAGAATCTCGTCTCATCCCATCATTCCGACAAAGCAAAAACAAGATTCCATGACAGAGAGGAGAGGATAAAGCATGCCAAAAATGAATTTAACATCTCCGCGATGAGATCACAGTGATTCAGCATTCCTTTCACACATGATAACACAAAAGAACGAAATAGAATGAAGATCTGATGCCAACCTGCGGGATTCACAGGTCCAGCATTTGGACCACCGCCAATGCCACCAAGTCCCAACGCAGCCAGTCCGGCTAGAGGATTTGCACCCATTTTCCCCATCTGCTACACAGAAATAAAAGAACACGAATAAAAAACCCGAAAGCTGCTCCAACTAACGAGTTTTGCAACACGAGCTGCTTCACTTTCTGATACAGTTATCATATCTAACGTAACGAGAGCAAACGAATGTGTTTATCCAAGGAATTTCTTTTGTGTCTACGGACTATCTTCAGGATAAAAAAGTGTACACACTCACTCACTTTTTCACTTTTGTCACATATACACTTTTTTATACTTTTTAGCATGAAGCCAAACTAGAAAATCTTTGAAATATCTACGATTCGTGTGGATAGACTTGTATTTTTTCATCTCAGCTAATTTTCATCTATATGCATTGATCCGATGTCAGGAACGACTTGATCCTGGTAGACACATTCATGGATACAAAATATTTGAACACATTTTTGTTACTTCCCTATGCTCTCGTACAGCCGACTCAAAGCAAATACAACGATCTACCAGTTTAAGACTCTTGCACACAATACACTCAATAACAGACGCTTTATTTGCTTGAGTAGACATGCATGAAAAAATATATTTTGATACCCCAACCTGTGCTCACTTTGTAACCGAGTGAAATTCTCTCTTGGAAACAAATATGCATGGGCGGCAGAACCGCTGAAAACTGTGTTTTACACTTGCGAAGGTCCTAATAGGTAACGTAATATAGGACCTGAAAATAAGCCGTGCATGACGAATGCAAAGACTACTCTGGTGTATTCCATTACTGCAATGCAGTCACGTAGCAAATCCACCTGATCCTTTCAACAGCTGAGAATTCACTGCCTACGGAAAACTCTCTTTTTTGGACTTCAATAACTGAGAATGACTTTCCACGAGAAACGGAGAATAACAAAGCTAATAGCTCGAAGCGCTCAAAATGGAACACCCTGCTCACAATATGAAAAAAGTAACAAAAGCTGGATAGATACCTCTGCAGGGTTGATTCCGTAATTTCCTTGAATTCCATACCCACCACCTCCACCTCCTTGTCCCATCATTATGGCTGGTCCAGCGGGTCCCGGTCTAGGGCGGTAAGGAATGGTTCCTCCTTTCGGTGGACTCTGTGTTTTCCAAAGAAGAAGATAAGATACACGTGTGTATAAGATCTACAGAACTACAGATAGTTTTCCAATATCGCCTTTATCCTAGCATGTCACTGCTAAATAACATCGCTATTCTTTTCCTGACATCATTTTCACAGCTTGTGAAAATTCCCTTCTTCAACCAATGCAATTCGTTTTTTTCTATTTGAATACATACTGGCATTATAGAAAAAATGCGAGTGGCTGAAAGAGCTTAGTTTGTGATCATGATCTCTACATTCCCTATTTACTCCTACGACATATTGTCAGTCATGATTTACCATCTTCACAAAGCAGCGTGCTTTTCCAGGAGAGAAGGAGTGATACAAACGTCTTGGACATGATCCAATACGTACTGTATTGCCCTTCCTGGAAATGATTATAGACGTATGTTAGCCTGCTGTGCAGCCTACCCCAGTTCCTTTCTTGTGGGAGAGTTGGGCACTGGTTTTATGATCACTATACGACGACACGAGGACAAATGAAAGAGGGTCGAGTATGGGTTGATAGCTAAAAATGTATTTTTAAAACAAAGGCAATAACAATAAAAATGTCAAACCCAACAAGCCATGAAATTTCCTCGTTTATCCATATCTGATTTTTTTCCTCTTCTGCACTACCACCATCATGGCTCTCAAGGGGCGACAAATAACAAAGAATTACAGCCAGGAAATTGTATTATGATAAATCATGCGATCCGCAACCAATACGGAAAGCAAGCCACACCACTCACTTTCAAAGCGAGGATATGCGCCTACTTCATATCCGCTTTTACGAATCATGCGTTTTGTACCTCGTATATTGAAAAGTGAAATTTATTCAATGTATTTTGTACGCTCACGCTAGTCAACAGGATTCAATGCGCATTTGATCTATGCAAACATCATGCTGATAACAGGGCATTATATTACATGTGCGTTGCGCAGTTTTGAAGAAGATTAATGATGCGAAATTATGACACGGGACGGCACGGTTGGATCAAAGAAAAGATTTCATAGAATTGACGTTTCATATAAACCGAATCCATTAAATGTAGCTATTACGAGAAAGCAACCTTGTCTTTTCAGTACTTCAATTTGTAGCATCCCGTTCCTAGAATTCATATACCCATTATATCCTTACAAACATGCACGCTGAGTCTAACGTACTATAGCGTAGCTTTAGACAACATGCCACGATTGATACATCTTTAAAATGTCCTTTTGCACATTAATATGCCCTCTCATGAGGGATAAAATTGAAAGAAAATTTTTACAGTCGAAATCACTCACCTCCAACATTATCATACAGATATGGTAGATGCACTTGGTGATGGCATCACTCATGCCACTGATTGTGACAGCCCTCTCAGTCGAATTGGGGAGCATCTCTGAAGCGACCTGAATTGAGGCACCCGTTACCTCCCGGATCTCGCGTATTTTGGACCCACCTTTACCGATCAACGACCCACACTGAGATGCTGGAACGATGAGACGGAGAGTAATTGGTGGCTTTGGTACATTATCCGCTTTTGGCATATTCTGCATTTGAAGTCAAGAAAGTACGAATCGTATAACGAAGATGTCACACATTTTATTCATTCAACCATCTGCCTGCCCAGGTTTGTAGTCGTGTATGTACCGCATTACATAACTGCCTAAATAATATAGCACTCTTCTAAACTTGTACGCGAATCATCTCGCATGAAATGTCATGAAAAATTGCCTGAAACTAACCGCCTATCTCTTATGAAAACTTTTACTTGCATGCCCATCGGCCTTGTGCTCCAAGAAGAAGAGCAGGAAAATGCACAGTGGCCCCTCTTGACATGCGGAGTCTAAGTAAGATTTATGACGTACAGCTTCACTTGACTCTTGTTCCGTTGTACTTACCAAGAGATTTCCCTTGTGAGGACGCACTGTATCTTATTTCTATTTCCTATGAATAACATACTCTTGACATGGTACAGGTTTTTTTTAAAGTGATGGACTTTTCATGAGCCATGTATCATAATAATACGAAATCCACTTTCTGGATCCCACAGGTACGACACTCGTTTCGTCGCAAAAACTTTTAAATATATTCTCCGAATCTAATTTCCCCATCAAACATAAATAATGGTAAAGCTTACAACTCCTCAAGAAAACTGAAGTATAGGGAATTCGTATTAATCCCACACTCCGACTTTTTCACTTCGTTAACTTGGTCGGTGCGATCTGTGATTAAAATATCCCTACGACGTGTATCCTAAATTACGGGAGTAAAAAGAGTATGTTGCTTGCTACTTGTATACTAAACAACTTCATCTACTCCGCTATTAATCTCCTCTGCAGAGTTTTTCATGGGAGGTGGATGGCCTAAGCATTCATCTAATTTTGGCTATTTTTAATCCAAACCTGCGATGACCTACGCAAATGTTAACAAATGAGCAAATTTAAAGTGTGCGGCTGAAACGTTAACTGGGCACCAGTGCTTTGGTTGATCTACATCCATAAAAGTGAACATGTAAAAGGTTAACTGAATAATATTCTTACATAAACTTCTTCCAGTTTCCTACAGATCAGATCGAATGCTTTAATGATCCCATTCGTGTTTCCAGTAATGGTGACGATTCTCTCCGGGGACGAACCATCGCTTATATTAATTCTCGCACCCGACTGGAAAATTAGCAACCAAACAATATAGTTATCAAGCACTTTCTCTGATGGTTTCCACCCCTGTGTGAACTTTTTTTGTAAGACTCCATTATTCATCACAAAGGCGCGCATACCACCGTATGATTACTTCACAAAACTTCTTTTTATATACTTTTTTTACACAATTTCAACGGCCATAAATTTTCATGAGGTTTGCAAAGTCTGCCCAACTAAATTGTTAATTAATACATTTGAATTTAAATAAAGCACAACTTAACAACTTTGCGAACTTCCCACCGGTACCTTAACTCAAAATAATGGCTGCGCATAAAGAGAGAGAAAAATGAGACTCACCTCTTCCCGAAACTTTTTCACAATTTCGCCCTTCTTCCCGATGATACTTCCAACTTCCTATTCAGCGAGAAAAATAAAATCAAAGGACCATATTACCATAAATTCATCTCATTTAACACACTGAAAGTAACTCCATCGAATGATCATCTAACTTCTGCTCTCCACTCCTTCACCACACACATTCATCCGACGTAAAGGTTTTTTGTATGTCCAATGTAATACTTATAGAAACCGGCAGTTACGCAAGGTCGGTTTTTACACTGTCGTATATTTATATACGTTTGAATGAATGTACACATTGGCTTTTGATGGAAAAAGGATGTTCGGAGCATACCAACATCTTCCCCCGTATAATGTCACATAAATGTATGATATAAAGCGAGAAAACGCTTTATCTTGTCTGTGTATTGCATTGAGCGAGACTAGCACGTCAGCGTGTGAACTGGCTCTCTGTGCATGGCGCCATCAGATCTTCCAAACATTTTTCATGGCATTCCCTTTCGACACCGAATGCTCCTTTCCCCTTTCCCTCCTTCCCATTTAAACATTGTATTCACGCATTTACATCCGCCTGTATCGAGTATCAGAAATAATACATCAGAAATGTGTACATAAAAAAGACGGTCTTCTTGCATTGATGTCTTCTCGCGTGCAACCTTAACTGTTGCGGAAACCCTTAATATAATGACCGTAACATAATGCCAGAGAAGAGAAACTTATATGGCTCTCTATAACGGTATAATACTAAGGATCATTCCAGTTCCCATACACATAGTCACTTTTTTTTACTTCACTTTCCCCAAACCTCCACCGTCGTAATCGGAGAAAAAAGGGAAAGTGCTTTGTACAGACTCCCGATCAACTAAGGCAATGAAAAAGGAAGAAGGACGAGAGAAAAATCATCCAAGCCAACATAACATCAGGTCATAGTACATTTGTCTCGTAGTAGGAACATTTTTTTTCTCTTGACATCATCTCTCCCATCTCATGATAATGTGATTCAATATCAATATCACTTTAGCTACCACCACCACGACTCTTCTCTCACTTTCTACTCCTTTCTTTGACGTTGTGAAAGCACCATTCTCAGAAAGTACGAACAATCGCGTATATTCACCATGCACAACTAGCTCAGCAGATATTCCATCAGTCGTAGACGGATAGCCACTTCACTCTTGAATTTCCCTTCTCAAGTCGATTTATACACACACGATGCAAGCAGAGCTGATAGCATGATGTCAGCATATGACCTATTTCCCATAACTTTTGGTTTCTATCAAAAGATCAGATATCAAATGAATTCAATGGAGCTTCGTACGATAGTCCTGCTCCCCTTTTCTGCCCCTCTATCTCTTCCTTTTAATACACACAAAAACACTATTCTCGGGCGAATGCAGTGTAGCCTGCGTGTCTTCGTAGAGGGAAAATGACACAAAAAGCATAGCACTCACGGTGCTTTTTTTTAAAAAAAAAAGTACGTTGAAAGTAATTCCCGTGACGTCTCAGCTGGTGGTCGGTCGATTCGTCCGAAGTGGTTTACAGAAAACATTTGAGCGCTTGCATTTGAAATAGTTGGGGCTGTTTTCACAAACATAGGATTCACATGTCGACACGGACATATCAAAATTGCATGAAACAACAGCGAATTTTCTGCTCCGATGCTTCCACTCGTTAATCGCAGTGAGTATTATAGACGCAGTGGTGTCAAGCACATGGCTATTTTCACCTACTTTCACTCATATTTTGGCAAGCAAAACTATGGGCTGTAATACTCTATATAATGAAGGCGTGTAATCCTAAACATTTTCTGAATGTTTTTCATCACGTCAATAAAACCGTACATCCTAGGCTCTGCCACCATCCTTTCACTTCAACCTACGCCGTGCTTTAAGTGATAGCTGACAGAGAGCAGAAAGAAGAGTAAACGCATATACTAAAACGTACAAGGAACCCAATGCCTCAACCATTATAAGAGCAAGACCATCCGTTGCTTTTTTGGTCACCACCGACCTATCTACCTCATAAGGACGGAGAGTACACTTGAAAAGTAAGCAAGTGCATGATGTCATGGTGGCCTAACACTTCCGCTCCCATGAAAAGCTTAGTTGCTGGTTTATTTCATCGTTAGTGGGAAATGTCAAGTGGAAGACGAACAGTCTCTTATTGCTACTGCGTGTGTGTGTGTACACGGAGCTTCTTGCACGAGTAGGCAAGCAGACACAAGTATTATTTCTGTTGGCCCATTAACATCAACATTTCATTTTATCGCCTGTAATCGTGATATCACTCGAGTCCCAGACTTCATTCTTCACGCCGCTACCAAGCAGTGCGGCTTTTCTTGTCCCACTGAACAAAAACACAGCAAACAAAAAATAACTGACGAGTAAGTGTTGTTGCTAAAACATACGAATATGTACATATATGTATATATATATATATTTTAGTCAGTGACAAGGGATCTTCATCATCCACATTTAGCAGTGCTAAAATACATATATGCACATAGCGGACACAGCAGCTTGTGCTGCTCAATATGTGTGGTGTGTGATATTTCTACTCACACTCATGTTGTCAATATACACCAATTCAGGATACTACATAAAAGTAACCTTTTCATCCTTTTCCGCCATCATCACAATCTCCGTGTTATACTCATCAAGTCAGGAGGATGGATGATTTGGCGAGAAAAGCAGCAACTTGCATGGAGGTGTATCCCTACCTGCAATTTCACTTTTAGAACGAAGGAAACCATCACTTTCACTTCCGCTTTCTTTGTGTTAGCCCACAAGAAAGAGAGCATTAAGCAAACTTCCACCTTTCTCGTACATACATACACAAACGCCTCGTCTATGATGTAAGTATAATGCCTATGTCCATTAGTTTGGCCAAACTTGGAATGTTTTACAAAGAATGAAAAACTATGCGACAACTGCTCAACTCTCGGCAACCATTTTCCATTGAGAGCTCATCACATCTCTGAAGGTAAATCTGCTAGGCACAGCTAGTCTTTTCACGCGCTTTTGTCACCAATGACTGGATATATGTAACGTGTCCTACCCGACTTGTGTAATTTTAGCCCTCCAACCACATTATATAAAAAGTCCCTTGGGTTGGTGAGACTTTCTAAGTCGTTTCATTTTGTGGGATTGTGGCTTAGAGTGAACAAAAGAAGTGCTACATACGGATCAAATATCGATTCAACCTTGCATCATGCATCCGTACAATCTCCTTTTCGTACGTGCATCCCTTCCCTACATCATGACTAAAATCGTTTCGAAGTTCACAGTAAGTTTTCATTTTGACAAAAGTTTTTCCTCGTCCACAAAGTCTAGGAATATGTATATCCTTACGAATGAACGCATGCGATGTATGGGCTTACAAACCAAACATAGTCTAATCTAGGAAAATTTTAATCTGTGAATCATGCATTTCCACTAAAACCATGCGAAATCCGAGGAACCATGTTTTCTTACAACAATCAAACAATAGGGATCGGTACTGCTTCATTTTAACGACAGTAGCATTCGATTTCGACTCTCAACAGTACTTGTTAATTTGTTAGGTATTGCAGAACTGCCACTCATTTTTTCCCTATAAATGGTAAACTCCGCCTACATTAAATTACTTTGGTCCACATTTCATAAGTTACGCTGTAAGTCGTGAGAGTTTAATCGAAGGCCATTGCACCATCTTCACCCACATCAAAAACGTTGCAAAGAAAACGTACGCATTCTGAAGACAACGACAAGGATCTCTTCCTGATCAGATCCCCGCACAGAAGATGAGAGGAACCTTACAGCCCACTTAAAACGAATTCCATGCACTCCTTCATTCCTTCCTTCAACAAAGTATCCCTATGTTGCTGCAAGATTACGCCAAAGGTTCTATCAAGTAATCTTTCCAAACTGTAGTTTTAGTAGACTGCATCACGCCCAGCTATATAGCGTATCTTTTAAGTCTTCTGACGGAGTAGATAAGCAATCCAGATCCTAGCATGGCATATCCTAATATCCACCACTTACCCGTCAACCAATTGAGAAATGTACACCACTGCACAACATGAGAAGGGTACAAAGTGGATTTACAAGGAATTACTTTCAAGCAAGATAGTTCTGGGACTAGAATTAGTATACTGGGACTTTTAAACATAAACCGTTTTTATAATACCATTTCCCAACAACCTACCTACCAACCAGTGCAGAGTGAAAGTCGGAGCCACGAGTTAGGGGGAAAAGCGTAAAACGGGGGAAATACATAGTTCTGTTGACTTCATAACCTCTTCGGCCTCTGCCAAGTTGAAGTGAATGTACATTTTGTGAGACACCCGAGGCAACCTTACATAAATATGTGAAGTCAAGTTACGATACTTAAAAATACAACCCTGGCTCGTGACACCGGCCTGCTTCCAAAAAAAAGAATTTTCCAGGTCTGAGTTGCTTTACAACCGCACCACCACCACGTATGTATATTTTTTTTAGTCGCCGTGCAGCGAATAGTTACCTTTATTCCTCGCTCGACACACTTTACAGGCAACGCTCGACCGGAATATTAGAAAAACTCTTTCCTACTTCCTAAATTGAAAATGAAATATGCATTACACGACAAATATCTCTGCTCTTTTCGAGGCCAGCTAGTTATTTCGGTTGGAGAGCGCCAGTAGGTATTACATGTACTTGTGTACATACATAAAACATTGCACCACTATAATAACAAACTCTTGAAAATACCGTTTCTCCAGAAATAAATATGCACTACTAAAACGTGGATGTGGAAGGGAGAGTATACAGCTTTCGTATGTTGTATGTGGAAATGCACAGCGAAATGCGCTCGTATGAATGTATAAACAAGTTTGAGACAAGCTCCATTTCCAGTATTCACTTGACTGGCTTCCTCAGAGCATGTGAGTGCGAGTGAGAAAGCAGATAGTATACCTCCTCGGTCAAAAGTGAAAACGAGAGAGGAAAAGAGAGAAAGCAAACAACATTAAAGCACAAGAACATAAGAACACACGAAAGTTGAGATATACGACGAAGCACCGCTTCATGATGACCCTGCTGCTACTCATGCTTTCTGTTAAGGTTGGCTTAGCGGTTGGCAAATTTTAGAGTGTGCCAGAACCGAAAACTCAGATCTTGTATTCATGATAGCACCATGTGACTCTTCGCAGAGAGAAATACTCCGTAAGTCCGTACACATTCTCAAAGAGCGAGCAAGATCTGGGCAGAAGTAAATAAGCCTTTCCCCCTCAGCTAAAGCTGCTTTCCTAACCAAACACACCAACACGAGACTCACATCCAATGGTAACATGCATTTTATATCCAGTGTGGCTCCAGCAGATTAGAGATACATGGACGTAATGCAAGCAAACTAGCAGTGAAATAACTATTTTACCACCGTTGTACATCGCATTGCGTTTTCGCTTATGCATGCAAAACACAAGCGTTTTCCCGCTCTCGCCTTTGATTGTAGAGTGGTACGAGGTATGAGAGCTGTCCAGGCTCGAATTACAGCGATAACGCAAAATGCTCTTTTATTACACAAAGAAAGATGTGGTAATAGTATAATGCCCACGTAAGGGACCTTCACACGGACAACGAAACCAGTAATTATATTATAAGCTGTACATATTTTGACAAGTTCACACCAAATTACGTCAGTCAGTAGCAAATTGGTAAACCTAACAGCAAACCAGATTCAAACTAGCATCACATAGAAATAAATATTCGAATCAAAATTGAAAAATATGTACTTTATTAATGGAGTTAATAAAACAATTCGCTCAAGACCGCCGATCGCCAGGTCATACTATAACTTGCTTACGTTTTAATTACTGTCGAAATCATCCATAGCCATACAGCTTCACTCCCCATGCAGAGTTGTAATTTCGAGGTGAGAAGCAACAAAAGGCGCAAATCTATTTACAAAGAATGTATTTGAGCTATTACAGTGTTAAAACGACGCACATGTACATTACTGTATTGTCCTTTCTGTGTCACATTGGTCAACAAGAGTTAAAAGCAACATCGTGAGCAACTGAAATGGAACTTAGTAACTGTTCTGCAAAATTCAGTTTCCGCTGTCTATCCAGAATTCACTCCCATCTATTCCGTTTCCTGTGGCGTTTTGTAGAGAAAGTCAGAAGGTTTTAATGGATATGCATTACTACCACTAGGCATTACTAACCCCAGCGGAAGTTCATTTTTAGTTTTAGGCTCTAACTGAGGAACTTTTAAACCGTGAGCAAACACTTAAATCTACTTTTGCTGACGCACTGTTACTTTCTAAGCTCTCTTGAATTCTAGCTAGATATTCATTTGTTCACACGACTGAGCGAATATCCATCTATTTAAGTCAATTACTGATCCAAGATCCAACACTACATGAGGAGATTATTGCCCCTGAATCTGGTTACGTTTGTTTTGAAATTCAGTAACAGTCAACGACTACGACACCGCTCTTCAAGACATCCCACGTGGTAGAGGATTTCAAATTCATTGTCAGGTTTCAGAGCTGAATTTATCAAGCAGCATAGACTTTACATAAAGCCACTAGCATTCATACAGTTTACTCCATCCTAAATTTTATGGGCTATGATGAAATGAACATTGAAACTTGTGCTAGTACATGTACGACCGTACACCCTGCGAAAATTAAATGTAGATTAGTGAAATACTGAATATTCAAGAACGATATGTGGCTCTAAAACTGCGCATTATACAATTGATTTTGACTTACGAGAAACTTGTAAGATTTCACCAAAAAAACGAACGCGAGCACGTACAACGCGGATCCATATATTTAGACATACATATATGCGCATAAGTATTAGCATTACATGAGGCATTTCACTTTCAATGGGGTTGTCAAATGGATATATACACAGACACAACTCGCATATTATATAAACTGGGAGAATATCGTGTCGTATTATTACTATCTCTTCATAACACGACCTCGCAAAATTGTAGTTCTTCCCGAAACCACACAATTCTGCAGGAAAGAGTAAGAGCATTGAATGGGAAAAGCGTATAGTTAAGTATTATATGGCATACATTCCTTTTAATATAAAATGCTGGAGCATTCCAATGAAAGTCTAATAGAACGAAATGGTGGAAAGGGAAAGGCTTCAAGAGTTTTCCCATCTGCTCTTCCTGCCCGCTTTCCCATCTGTTTTCACTATCTTTCATACATTCGCACTCGCATAATATGCATTCTCTCTGACTATCATACCAAACATCCAAACTTTGCTATATGACAACTCAACTCTCTCCAAGATGAATTCACCCATAAAACCGTCTTCATCTTTTTCCACTCTCTTGTCCTATCTCCATAAGTCAATCCAAGTCAAGACTATGACGCTTGAGCATTTTAACCCTGCTTCAGTTTTTTAGACTCAAGAGAAGGATTCCTCAACAGTCAGCAAAGCAAATACCAGAAAGATATTCTTCTTTTCATGTTTTGCGAGGAGAAAGGAACGGAGTGCGACATCGTGCGAGTACTTTCTCCTTTCTTTCATTGAAAAATTACGTTGCATAAAATACGAGATGCTGAAAGTGGCCACATTTTTTGTGATGACAATGAACTGTCATTCGGTCTTTTACTTGGTGAAAACATTTTCCCCTACGGTCAGTGTGTGCTTCCCATGGAACATGACGCCTCACTACTTTTAATGTGTAATACTTTATCCACTACTGAAAGAAAAGTTTTTGGACGTACATTTTTACACGTTCATGCAAGTCACTAAAAGTGAGCACATTGCATTAAAGTTGTGAGGAATGACGGTAACTTCGTAGGGAAATTCGTAAAAATGTACGTACGTGAACATTAAAACAACCGAAATGTATTTAAAAGAAGATCTATTGGGCAAGGGAAACAAACAGTGACACAGTGTTCAAATGAGGTAAATATTTCCTGATTTCTCATGTAGTATGGTATATTTATAACAAAACTTTCTTAAATGTCCTTGTATTTTTCAATAAACGCATTTTGGATTATGACGAAAGTTAGGTTGCACGGACATGCATCCAAAAAATAACTTTCAATCGCATGACATACTTTCACCACTTTTAAATTTGCATTACGACCATCTCTACTACTGGAATGAACATCTAATCCTTAAAAACAACCTAGTTCATAAGCCATGCAAAGGACTACACTGCATGAATAAAAATTCTTCAAATTCTCAAAATTAATAGAACTGCGCATTGAATTTTCAAAGGAAACGTGCCTGTTTAGCGTATTTAAATGTAAACGAATTTTTTGTTTTATCTGGCAGTGGTAAAAAATTAGGAAATCTTCTCAGTGCGGGTATGACTTCATAAAAATATTTACCCTGTATCAAACTACTACCCAAATAGTCCAATAATACTTTTGGAATCTTTCCCACGAGGGTCATCTCGTATGCCTACGGAAGCCCACTTGCATTTGATATTCATTCAGAAGCACGCCTTCAAAGAACTTTTTCCAGTCTGTGGCCTTTCAATTTTGCCACTGTTGCCAGTCTACTACAGTATTGATAACCACTTTCACCATAATACACTCTGTGTCTGCCAGCGAAGCAATTTTGAGCTCAAAAGTGAGTGTGTTTCAGTGCTGTAGCAGTTACCCCTAGGCAGAGCCACGCGTACAATGCGTTCATAAATGTGGCATACTTGAAGTGGAACTCTTAGCTTGCCAGGTTCCTCGTCAGTTTAAAACAGTTTTATAAACATTACACGAAAAGTTTTTTCCGTGTATATGTATGTGTTACGTGTGCACATACATACATACATTAATACCTACATTCACGGTCACAACTTTATCAAATTGAAAGGCGACACGACCAAAGAAATTTCTTATTAATAATGCAGATCGAAACGCCCTTCCGATCCTTCAACTGACTGAAAACAATCAAATGAAAACACGGGCGAGTATACTGACTTACTTCAGCGCTTTCTCTAAACAGATGGGTGGAAAACTAAAAGGTCGGCTGCCGTGAAACCCTTTAGAATGGAAACGTCTTGCTTCATAATACTTCTCCCACTGAATCATGAATGTTCAAAACCTAATCGATGAACTGCAAGGATCTTTATTCTCGCTTGGCACACGAAAAAAAAACTCCTAATTCGCGTTAAGTTTTCCGAGTTTACCCCTGATTTAGCTACTTCACATACAAACATATATCCACGTTATGTATGTTCCTTTGAACAATAATAGTTTTAAGGTTATAACGAAAGATTACGAATTCCTCAACGGTTCTAACAAATTACTTTTTCCTATGATTCGATTGAAGATACAATCTATCCTGAATGTATGTAATCCTACATATACATCCACTCGTAGATATAACCAGTCAGATAAGCCCACAAAGCAGAGCAACGTACCAATGCAAGTTAGAAAGCAAGTATGTTTTCATTTCTGAAGGAGAAATTAGGAACCTGCTGCTCAGTCAGTGTTAACGCCTTAACAAGCAGATATACTTCACCTCCTATAGTATATATAGGCACAAAGGCTTAAAGACTCATGGTTAGAATCACATGTCTAATAAAATGCATGATAGAGCCAACATATTCCCTGTGGAGTACTCATAATACTTCTTTTCCTCATCAGCACATGCATGTCTGGTAGCATGAACACAGAAAATTCCTGTCACAATATGTGTGCTTCTCTGCCCAAGCATGCTTCTCCCTGTCTTCTTTTATTCGATCCAGCCACTATGCACGACGACGACTTTCTTTCATCTCTTCTAGTAAATGCCTTACACAATTACCTTGTCCATAAGTCTACACCACACTTTACTCAACAACTTTTGTAGTACAACTTTTCTGCGATGACATGAAATGCGCGGAAAATAAAAGGCTACAATCGAATTCCCAATTCGTTGTCGTTATTTTCAATACATGCAAGTTCCCACCCAATGTAAAGTGTGTAAGGGAAGGGAACTGTTCGACGTGCATTCACGATGATGATTTATTTTAATCGACTTTTGTATTTAAGTTTAAAACATCAAGTGTGCTATAAATAAGTATATTAAATGACCTACATACACATAAGGACAGACGTACGAATCCTTGTAAGCATTTACGAAAAATTTGCTTCCTTCTCCTTCAAACACGCAGCGAGAGGGAGAGAGAGAGCGTGAGACAAAACTCATTTGTTTTGGCAGATAAGATATATACCAAACCGAAAAGAGCGAGTAATATAGAAATAGATAAAAATCACTTTTGATTTAAGATGTTCTGCATGTTCCTGGAGCCTACGACTACTGTGAGTATGGAGAGCACATTTTAATTATAGAAATGGTATGTGTGCATAAGTTTATTGGTTCCAGTTGACTGTTCAACTTTGTAGAGAGGCGGAATGTGCACAGAGCGAGATCCGACAGAGTACAAAACTCCAACGAGCCGCTGGCAAACTTCGGAATCCGGCTCAAGCATGCCCAGTTGACAAAAATGCATACATGACGGCGACGGAATACTACTACAAATCTAGCCGGCTTTGGGCTCCAGGCAGGGAAGTACAAGAAAGGAAGCAAGTGGAAACCCCCTGTCACTCACTTCAGACTTTATGTCAAAAAAGAAAATTTCCCATATATTGTTTGTTACGCTAAAAAAAAGTTCAGCCTGTGAAGACATACTCATCCAATTTCTTCTCCTACAAGCTTAATACATTCAACTTTTTCTTTCAATATCTATCTCCGCTTAACATTTCTTTACCTTGTTCGAATAAAATGTTTCAATTTCGTGTTCAACGTGCGTACTCTAATATTACGAAGGTCCGTCAAATCAAACGAAGCAGACTGAAGTCACATACATACACACAACTAAAGGTACTAGGACTACCTATGCACAGTGTTTCCCGATTCGTTTCGAACACTGGGCATCACAACTCCTAAAAATCGAACCATTCAAGTGAAAAGTGGATACGTCTTTCTTGTACATCATTTCCTCCATATAAACCAAATGTGATATAGAGGAACTATGAGCGTAGTTCCTCGTCATCATCAATATATGGATCCGATTCTCTCTCTCTCTCTACTATGTACCGTCTGCACCTGCAGAAAGAAGCAGAGCGTTTTTGGTGTGTGGAGATCACTACAAAAATTACACGGACAAACGAAGCAAGTCATGTGGCTTCATCTGCTTTCCATTCTGACTCTCCTTCAACCGAGCACAAATTTTTTTACCGAGTTTTCCCCACATGCATTCGTACAGGCTTGAGTGAACCGGTGAAAATTGGCTTTCATTTTGGATGGAGCACTTGAATATTTTCGTCTTTCGCCACTGCATGCTCCTGCTCTTCAGATCATTGGCCTACGTTAGAGGTTATTTTTCCGATCCTTTAGCCACACAGGGGCCATATCATGAATAACTTGGGACTTGCGTTGGGAAACCTGGCAAGCAAACAACCGCCTGCCAATTTTGTTATTGTGTGCTTCGTCACGTAGAACTTGTATTTCTCCTACGGCTGCCCACATTCACTCATGCTAAAGTGCTATATTTGCAACGAGAAGGAGGGAAGCTGGAACTCAATTCTTTCTGGAAACAATACAAACTATGTATAAGCCTACTCTCGAATATGCATGCATCCATGAATATGTGCATACAAAATCTGATAAATGTGTAAAAGAATTATTACTGGAGCAGGGAACATAAATGCCAACCCAAGCAAGTTGATGCAATATAATAAGCAGGTATACTTGTACTATTTTAAACCAGCCCTCGCGGAATCAATTTATCTGTAAATCTTAATCGCAAAGAACGTAAAATATGAGCATGTATGTATTACGGCATGCATACATACTACCAACAAATCCAACTCGTCATTCTGTTTTGTGACTAGTAGAACGATAAACTGGACTTAACTCCACCAACTTAGAACTACAACATTAAACATACTTCATATGATACATGATAAATCCAATAGCGTGTTTAAAGGAAAGATTCCTGTAAATGTGTATACAAATGTATGTTCAATTCAATAAACATGCATTATATACTAAGCAGAGTTGTGAATCAAATACTCTTTAGAAATTGAAGCCATCGTTAGCTCATATTCGTGGAGTCAAATGTCCCTTTTGGGTTCAGCATAACAATGTGAAAGTATTTTGAAATAACAAAGCAACATCTACACTCCAAATGTATAAATAAACTTATTTAGCAACGACTAATTATATATTACTCCATTGCTGGGAGCATTTTCCGAATGCCACAAAGAAGGATGGTGGACTCTTCACTTTTACTGCTTTATTCAAAATCGTTTACAGCTTTCACCAACGTGCCGAGTTCATCAACTATAGATCCAAATTTCCCGTTACATAATTATGGATATTCATAAATTAATGTTACGTAAATAAAACAGTTTCCTAATATTTCCTCTGTTGATAATAGTAGATAACTCAAAGAGTGCATTGAAATACCATTGTGACGCTTATTCCCACGCATATTTTCAACTTTTCTTTAATCATCAAGCAGACGATTCTACAAACGCATTGAAGCAGTTAATGTTAATATTCCACGAAGTGCTGCTTTATAATACAAAATGTAACAATAAAGCACAAACAATCCGAAGGCTGCGTAACCCGCTCGACTACCAGTCTGCCACATCACTCCACTCACAACAGTGAACGTGTCAGTATCAGACGGTGTTAGCATTCGCTTCTTTCTACTATCACACAATTCAGATCTATTTCGCTTTCAACAGCAGTGCATATTATGTATGGTTCAGTGATAGATTGATGTTTGCACTTGTGCTATACTTTATCCTGAAAATTTGCAGTCGTCCATGATCGCCCAGTGTAATAGCATAAAAATCCAAAACATCAGTGCTTGGGATTACTTCTCTTCCTCAAAGTTTCTGCTTCCGCTTGCTTGTATTATTTTTTAATTTCCTATTCTTCAATGGTAATTCCATGACCTAGCTTCTCCGTACATACAAATGTGCGTGTGGGTTTGAACGTTGGATTCTTTGAGCTTTAAATGTTTACAAGCATTATGTAGTAACTGCGTAGCCCATTGAAACCTTTGGAAACTTAGGATGAGAGTGAACAGAAGGAAGCGAATGTAGCAGGAGCCGTTTCATGTAGGACTAAGTTAACGGAAGAGAGAGAAAGCCATGGCCAAGAGAAAATCGTGGAAACAGATGCACGCGTTCATAGTCAGGCATTCTAAAATATCGCCTCTCTCTGTATAGCAGTAACGAGACTAAGTCATACATAGTTGCATACATTTGGGCTCTTTCTGCATCACATAACCATCCAAATACACTCAGACAAGACATCAACCCAAGAAATGAGAAAATATGACTGAAATGGGATTGTAAATTGTGTCTGTATAAAATATGTATATCCAGCCCTCCTCCAAGTTTTCCTTTTCCTTTCCCTCTTATGGCTTACTACAATTCCCAGAGCCACTTCAAATCCATGGATCAGCATCACGCATTTCACCTTGCTGCCTACTTCAGTAGCTGTCTTCCTTTTACTTCAAACCAGCGACTATATACGTATGTGCATATGTAGAAGAATTTCCTTCGAGTCGAACTTAATATTTTCCCTCTAACTTTGCAAGAACACTTGTGCCTCACTCGGTACCGGGTGGATGTATGTACAACAAATATGGCACACTGCTTGGAAAAGTGAACCCATAATTGTAGCTGTCCGGAAGAAGACAGTCAACAGTACTTTCTACTTTCTTTCAGCTTTCTCTTGTACACACATATGCAGTGCTTAGTGCTATAATTTCCCCATTTCTTCCCACTGTCATATCTATATCCATTTACGGCTTCGCTTTATTCTCCCATCTCGACTACCGCTGCACATTTCCCCCTTTTTTATCAACTACATTTTCCCATGGCATACTCCAGCCCGCTTTCGTGCGAAGCTTGCATTCGAGTTTTGGAGTGTGGTACTGGGGAAAGGGAAAACTTTCATGATTAGATGTAAGCAACTAGCATATCGCTGTACAAGTGATATGATATATTGTCCACTGCGATCACACAGTTCCGCTTTCACTCAATCTCATTTCATGCGAGGCTGGCTGGATGATACCACCACTACGCAAAATGAGAACAAGGAAAGTTAGACACACGCAGACACACCTTTTTCCACATTGCATTTATTCATTCCATTTTCCATGTAACTTATCACTGCTGCAATGTCGGCGGTGCCGACATGACACCCCATGAGATAAATGGCTTCTAAATGAGTCTATAAAACAAGTCCTTGGAAAGTAACGTGCACATTGTGGTACAGAGTTACAGCCACTATCACCTTCATAAGAGCACGGTTTACGGCATCTAAAATCAAAACTTCCATTTTGTAAGTTGTATGGTAATGCTCATTTCATAATCGTGTGCTGTAAACATGCGCATCTCCTCACCCTTACTCCTATACCCAACCACGTTTCTTTTCTGTTTATAAGCATGTACATGTGCATCTCCGAAAGTGGAGAGAAGTGCTGAGCGGCTGAGTAGGGAAGGCGCAGAGCAGAGCATTTCATAAATGGAAGTTCACAGGAAGTGTGCGACTTCGTATTTCAACTTGACATTCAGCTTTCAGTTTCCAGCTATAACAGCAGTCATAGTTGCTGTCTGTGTTCTACAGATAGCTGTTTTCACCCTTCCACAAAGAGGCAAACCACGTATACATAGGTCAACACAATACTTTCCCCAACGCCGACACGAAATAGATTTTAGGGACATCATTCGAGGGCAGAATAACATCAACGATACCACCACATTCTCTCTACTCAACGCTTCAAATATAATGGAACATCTTTTCATTTCTGCAACAAAATACATGACAAAAAACATCCCACGATCATATACGCGCCCATATACCCTTTCATTTTTCAGATACTTCGTCGACAAAAAGGAGTCACAAGAATCACCACAGACGTAACTAGCAACATACTCAAAAAGTACAATGGAAGCATGCATCCACTTTCATGTACGTGGTCTATGGGAAACATAAAGGAAAAAATCACACAAGAAACACATTCTTCGCTTCGTACTTTTCTCTCCCTCCCCACTCGCTAAGACTAACCAACGAATTCAATTCCGTTCAATCCAATCTTGTCACATCCAAGAGCGAAGTT
Organism: Heteromurus nitidus; assembly: GCA_034687055.1. Classification (NCBI taxonomy): domain Eukaryota; kingdom Metazoa; phylum Arthropoda; class Collembola; order Entomobryomorpha; family Entomobryidae; genus Heteromurus; species Heteromurus nitidus. Next base: position 20,133 of record JAQFZW010000736.1, on the reverse strand, counting down.
GAATGCGTGAGGCTCAAAGTTTGTTTAAAAGCCACTCTTGTATTCTCCATTCAGATTTAGCTTCTTTAATTCAACTCTAGATGGAATTTTACATTCAATTTATATTCAATTTAGTATGCAAAAAGAGTAACCTTTCCGTTGGCTCACGGAATATACTTCGGAAGGTCGGCATGTCAGCTAAAGAAGCTTTATAGAGAACATTCGCCACAAGAGGGAGAGTGTCGAAAAGATGGCCCTCCATGTAACTATCTGCCACTATCTAGTGTGCAGTGTGCAACCACTATGCTATGTAGGGATATGTCCAGTTTCAAACTGCAAAGCCCCAATCAAAGAAACTTTTAAATAATTGTATCTAAATACGTTGCAGTTATTTTTAAAACTGCAGAATTTTAAAATATTGAATAATATATCGAAGTGGAAGTGCATTTATCAATTACAATTGTAAATCATATCGTTGACCCCCGGAATAAGTGTTAATCAAAATGATAAGCTTGAAAGAGTTATAAATATAATTGACGTTTAGGCAATTAAGGATTTAAAAACTGAAATAGATATTTCACATGATCAATACATATTGCTACCTTCGACGACAATTGTTGTAGGACGGATGAATGTGTGAGGTGATCAGTGAAAGTAGCTAGTCACTAGTCACGCTAAAAAACAAAAGGTTTCTTCTACTTACCTTCCCCTGCATTATAAGACGGATGGTGAGGGTAACATTTGGGTCATCTGTTGCAGTTGCCATTGTTGATGCTCGTGTAAGATCTTAACTTGTCAATGTATACAGATTTCTCTGATCTAATTGAAGCTACAGCAGTGTCTCCGCACGACGTAAAAAAGTTAAATTACTGCGAATAGTAACTAGTATAATGCGATCTAACACGATTGTACACACGAAAGTACTTATATGTACTTAATCAATAAAATATATACTCATATATATCAGTGAAAGAATATTGCCAAATATATTCTGAATTATACTCTCAATTCTTTACGTTACACAGACTCAAAACTAATCACAAACTTAGTTGGGTTCTTGCCGAGTCACATCTATCTTGAAACTGCGCAAGTAAACTTTGTGTACGGAAGTTTAGTATAGTCCGCCACAGTATTGTTAAGTCTAAATGTTCGTGTGCATCTATTGTACCAAAAATTAATACGTCAAATTGAACAACAGCACACAGTGCGCAAGAGTAGTAAAATAGCAACAACAGAAGAAGGATGTCTCCTCAGACAGTAGTCAACATCGGAAGCTAGTTGGTGAAGTCTGTGGTGGTAACCTGAAACAAAGAAAAACACATATTCAGATTCAGACATGTATTCCAATTTCAGAGTAACAAAAATTAAAAGAGAGATTGTCCAGCTTTTCTTATTTTTGTTTTCAATTTGTAATGAGCATTGTTAAGCTAAACCCCATTACAGTTCTCCGTTGCATATTTCTTCGTGATATCGAATTTATACAGAATAAACTTAAATGTAACTCGTTGTGAGAAAGCCCGCAGGAAACTGTGTGCTCATCAGAATTATATGAATGTGTATATTTATATGTACATGAGTTTATCAGTATGTCAAATGCGGCTTCGCAAATATGGCAGTGTTATTCAATAAAACCAGGGAGAATAGAGTACAGTACAATGGTGTAGAGGTATTCTCTTTTTTGCTCCGATTAGACAGCACGCAAAATTCCAATACAACGTTGATTCCTAGAATTTATGCAATTTCTAAAATTGAATTAGGAAAGTATGTAACGTATGATTTTGAAGTTGGAAATCAACGAACTATGCACATTAAATGAAGGTTCAGTGCTATGACGTGCGGAAATAAGTTGATTATATAGACGTACCAACACTTATTTGCTACGGTTTCCTTATAAATAGGTGCGATATCTGCAATGTATTGTAATGCAGGTTTACACATGTTTAGCACCAAATAATTTGCCAACCAACACGATTGACGATTAATTTAACAGGTAGGTATTACATTTACCAACAAAGGAAAATGCATTCCGGTACCCTAGTCTGAATTGTATGGCATTAATGACACACATGGGGAATAGGATTAAATGTCAACTATGGACATAATGAGTGGGCACTAAGAAAATAATATTAATTTTACGAAAACGGACATACATCAATCAACCCAAGTTATCTTCAACAACTTCATTGAAAAATTGTAAGAGGAAGTCTGACCCAAAAATTAAGTAAATACTGCAAATGATTCAAACCAATTGAACACTAAAATAATGGGTTGCATTTGCATACATGGTGGAAAGGAAACACACGGTTGCATTACTTCTTCATCTCGTGGGTGTGTGTAACTTCGTTCGTTCTTTCTGCTATGAGAAACATTGTCCATCGCATTGGAACACTGGAAGTATGACGAGACAGGTAACAAAATTCTGTATTACGTCACCCCAAAAATATGTTAACGCAACGTCGAGATCCAATACTTTCTTGGTGATGAACAGTCGCATAAGTCCTCAATGCATTTGACTGCAGTCGTGTTTTGTGATACACATCTGCATATTATCAAATATTATGCTACACGATAACACAATATATTAAGGTAATTGACACAAGGAATAGGATAACGAACACCGTTTTTTGTTTAAAAAAGGCATTCACAATTGGCATAAATAGCAAAGTGGCTCCATTCGTCTCTCTTACTCGTGCACACCCCTTTGTATGTGAAACAAAAATTCTTTTGGCATTTGGCGCAGCAAACAACAAAAACATCTTAAAAGAAAATTAATTCACAATCACCAGTGGGTAAAAATGTACTCGTCAAGTAAATTCTGATCTAGATCCCTATCCTCTTCAGTGATCATTAGGAAAATCATCGAAAAATCCTTGATAGGTGGATCAGTCGACATAGATCTACAGAGGCGTTCCTTTTTACACTATAGAACATACATATATATCTGAATCAAAAATGTTCTACAGCAATTATTGAAGCAGGCATATGCAACGCATACTCCACAAAACGAAAATAGGGAACACGAAATTTTGTCTGTATACACGGGACGAGTACCAAAAAATTAAGAAAGTACAATGGAACTGTCAAGTTGCCAAGCGTAAGTGGGAAATCATTCCAGTCATCTAATAAGTTTTTACTTGGCGTTTCGCAGTTTTACGATTAATGTTATATGGAAATCACTCGGCTACATGTCTGATGATTCCGCTTCTATGCATGAAAAGACAATCCTGCCTGAAAAAGTATTTTTTAAAGGAGAGAAAAACATTAATCTTGGAGTTTACAAACTGAAAATAATACGCTACGAAAATTCCTACTGTGACTCACTGACTCGACTTTCGTTTCTCCCGGTATGTCACACATACACACAAAGTGCAAAAATGTATGCAAGGTACGCGTTGAAATTTCAGAACAGCATGATTTTCAAACCCATGCTTCCATGTATAAAGCATGTATCCAAATACTCGCAAGTCCATTCGGAAACATGCAGCACAAAGAGCCGAGAATGCTGCTTCTCTTCCTCACTTTCATAACCAATTTCCTCTTTTTAATATTCGACCACATAACATAATAGCTGCCTATTTGTTAGCTCACCACACCATACACCACGAGATATTTTTGAGAAGAGCACAGTTACTCTCACTCTACGCTCGCTGAGTGATACGCCAATGAAAACCCTCGATGTATGTAAATTAAAAGAAGTTAATGGAATACACACGAGACACAAACATGTGGAGGATTTATTACTCTAGAGAGTATGAGACATATGTCTATGAACTGTATGTATGAACATCAGCAGACAAACATATACGCAGCCAGAATTTCGACACGTTTTAGAAGCAGCGAATGAAACATGCATTTCCAGCGTCTGTTCGAATGGGTATGTGTATTAACCGTAACCCTCTTCGAGAAAAAAGTTTTTCAAGGGTTTTAATAAGCAATATTGAAAGCATTAAATAAAACTGAAGAGCTACACATATTCCTCACGTTGCATCAAAAATTATCTGCATACATGTGCCCAGGTTGTTGTGCTCCGTAGTACAGCCTACATGTATACTATTTCTGTGAATGTTGAGGCATGTCAAATTGGTTTATGAGTCCTTCAGCGAATTAATGACTAACTCTTGTAGTATGGACGGTGAAAGTATGAAAATATACCCATACCCAGCTTGGATATCTACAGTATGATCGTAGGACAGATAGAACAAACGATTTGTCACTAAATCTACGTCAATAGAATCGTCAGCATAGGAGTGTATCAATTATCCCTGTATGTCTGACCAAAATCAAACCACCGACATGTGTGCAATTAAACTTAAACCAAATATAATCATTCCATCAATATTTGTGCAATGTACTTTTATGCGTACAGTGTAAGATAACGTATCTGTCGACACATGCGTAGGAATACGGTCAGACCGTGAAAAGGTTGCCGCTTGGCGCTTGGATCAATCCGTACATTATACAAGATTTATCCGTACAAGATTATACATACCTAACCACACACATAAATTTTGCATCTTCATAAACCACAGGTTGCAGAAATGCCAATAAGAAAAAATAACAATGACAGCTATTATTCAGAGCGGCACATAGGTTGGAGATTGGACTTGGAGTACAAGTTGCAGTTGAAGTCACTTGGGAAATTTTATTCTGACCGCTAGTTTAATATCTTGGGTGACAGCAACCCGAGCCTGAAGTGTGTCCAAGTTCAAAACAGGCTCGAGGAACCCATGTTACCAACTAGCATTAAAATTTGAGACGTAACAAAGCAAGCTGCACGGAGGTATGCACCATTGCGTGCAATCTGTATTAGCACAATAAATCTATTTTAATTACGTTGTTACTGCAGAAGGTAGAACATTCATACTGCACACATTGGTGTGAAAATAAGTATAAAGTATTTATACAATCTAATGTAAAATATCCTAGTTTCGTACGAGCAAAACGACTGGGATTAATTAAGTCTTTGGTTTAAGCCAAAACAGAAAGAATGTAAGGTTATTAGAAATCGTACTTATTTAACGAGCATTCCTTCTTGATTTGTTTTCATTCGCTTCATGTTGTCATTTAACACCAGAATAAATCCTTCCGTCACCACCGTCGTTAAAACCAAGAAAAGATACGACAGTGCGCACAACAGTGAAAAACCACTTTGGGGAAAAGAAAAGGAAGGATTGGTGCATTGGACTGATGATACGCAGTTTAACAAAATGTACAACTACTGTACCGGCAACTATTGCATGCAGAAAAGAGGCTGAAACATTAATTACCGCTCAGGTCATCACACTTCTCAAACTCAAGTACAACCATCGATGTATAGACAGTTGGAGGTTGGATTTTAAATAGTCATGTACATGTATGTTTTATGTCATTTATGTAGCCTACCTAGTCCAATTTATACAATGACAACAGTGGAATATCCTGATTTCATGCTACATACATAAATATCTTGCTTCGTATTTGTATTTTAAATTCCCAAGATGAATCCATTCTCTTTCTTTGATTGCGAATGCATACGTCCCTATCAAATACAATTCGTGCTTTAAATTTTTAAAAACTTTTCTGATTTGGAAGTTTGTTGATCCACTATCGGCACTATCCTCTATGTATGTATATGGAAATGTAGCTGTCGGGTATATTCATACACTGAGCTACCATCAAAAATCGCAATTTCATTCGATGTTTTGAGAATTCAGTCGAAACGTTGTGTTGTGTAGAAATGCACCCTCACCCGATGGAACTCATTTATTTGCTGTGTTGTGATTCACTCACCGATTATTGTGAAATGTACATTTTAACATGATTCAAAGAGTGAATCCCGTCTCTTGCCTTCAGTACGAACGAACATACTCGGCTTGCAATGGAACCGAATGAACTGCAACCAACTGAATAATAAAATATCTAAAAGTAGTTCATCGGAGACAATGCCAAATAATAAAAGTGAATTAAAAGACGCAGCCACCAGCTAAGTAAGTGATACGGATTTGTAACAACAACGCAATACAAAACCACACTACGGGATACCCCAATATTGTACAGTAACTAGACGAAAGAATCTAATGCAAAGACTCAAAATACTTACAAATCTCGACTTGGCACCTACCACCATTTTTATGTCTCTTCTGTAAACATTATACAAGTTGAAGAATTAAAATTCACAATACAACATAAAGCTTTGATATAGCTTTTATGTGACAAAACCAAAACAAAGGCTTTTACGTAGAAAAGCAATCTGGAACATATTAACACAATACTTCTCATCGATGGTTCCCCGTTGTGTTTTAACTGCTGTTGTGCAACTATCTCGCAGTGAAATCGCAAGAAGGATCAGGGCGAGAAACAGAAACTGTTAAGTCCGATGTAGACAAAGACGATTATTATTAAATCCTCGTAATCAAATCTCGACCGTCTCGGCAGCAATTGGAGTAATTTACGACAAAACTTGACTTGTCATTAAGACAGCCCACTATTAACTACACACATTCCAATCCTTCTCAAGTATACCTGACTGAAATGATGCTTTGTAGAAGAGAAATGACAGATGGAATATTGCAAACAAAACTTGGAGCTTCATTTCATATGGCATATGGAACCTATATTTGACTACTATGAGCACGTCGGGCGTAACAACAACTTGCTTCAGAATGCTTATAATTAGTGAAATAATGTACCCTTTGTTTTACAATTCACGCTCCTTAAGAATTACATGGTGCGACAGTATATAATTTTTCAATTACTTCAACAAAAACACCACTAGTGCACTCATTCAGACTTAACTGGAAAACTATTTACGATAATAAATTCATGTATTTATGGACGATAATCGAACAGTTTTACGTGGTCTTATTATTGGAGAAAGTAGACTTCACTTCTCGTAATCAATATAAATAGCTTATGTATTTTCATGACCATAAGACTTCAAAAATACTTATCAAGGTACCCCAAACGTTGGCCCCTTTCGCACCAAAGGATGAAACAATGTACTATGATTATAAACGTGCAATAAATAACCATTAAGACACATTCCTAATTCAAGGGGTGTTTAATTTATGTCTGATCATATCTCAGAATAATTAATCGACGACTTAAACTTGTCGTGGTGCATTAGTAATGCATGAAACATTGTAGCACCTTTCCTCACACCCGAGAGTTTCATGACCGTACGTACACTCTGTCCCTAACTAAACATTGCATTGCATACCTGTATGTACTGTGTGGAGTATATGATGTCCTGCAACTGCAGCATTTCATTCTATGGAATTTATTTCGGTGAGGATATGATGACTGAATACTGCCAAACGAACCGAGCTAAACCTTAATGCCCAACGATTTAGTTAGAATACGTTAGTTAGAAATCCAAAAAACCAATTGAATACAAAGCCAAAATAATAACGCTTAATCAGTGAACTTGGCCCTTGATCGCATTACCCCTGGTCAGCCTTATTCAATATCAAATGGTATTTCAAGTCTTGGACAAGTCTCATCAAACGAGCGTGAAATAATATTTCTCCAGAAAATCAACCAAATCATTGGAAATTCAGTATTTCAAGTTGCGAATCATATATCATTATAGTTATGATATTATTCAATTATCATGAAGTATCTCAATTAATTGAAAAACTTAATTATAATCTTTGGCCGAGTGAACTTGCAAGACGATTAACGCACTGGATATTTAAAGCGACGAAATAGGATGCGCTTGTCTACTAAATGTTATTAATGAAATTCACGGAACAACAAAAGATATAATTGGATTTTTATACTTCGAATTCGAAAAATCGCATCTGAAACATAATACCTACACGAACATTACGTTCACAATTCATAGGCTATTTTAAAATGTATAAAAGATAGCAAGTAGCAACTCCGTTAACCGTATTACTTTACATCCGCGATCAGAGTTCAAGCAAATTTTTTGGCTTCGCTGGTACTGTTGATGCATTTTGTTGTTACAGATTGATGCTACGGCACGTCATGGCACAAACTTATTGTACATCGTCCATAGGCAGCAGGAGCCAACTCCATTCCATATCGCAGATATAATATCTTGAGAAAATGAATTCTTCAAGGCATGACTTGACGTTGAGTGCGATTTAAAATGCTTCAGACTCGAGAAGTAGGAGATGCGACGTATATATAAGAAAATGCATTTCCATTTGACGTTCACATTTCACACAAACTCATAGATCTCTTCGGTCTTTCCTATTTACGTACGACAAAACTACAATGAGGTTTGCAATATGGCAATCATACTTCATAAAGTATCATTATCTTGTAACGAGCAAACATGATTCTTGTATAAACTTTTCACTCAACTTAATTTTTTATACCTAGCTCTGGGTGGCTTATAATAGCAAAACGTGCTCACATAACAGTAGACTACATTACATGTAAAAACGCGGAGGCGACACATTAATTTATCGTTCTATGCTCTTGGTGTAGAGTGTCATAAGCACTTGCAATGCGCAATGTTGAACCTAATGAAGGAGTAGCTGTTTTTTACTCAGGAACAGAGCCAATATCACAAAAAATTTCGTATGCACAAGAAATGACATCTCATTCCTCAAGAACGGATTTAGCAGAGATAATACAAAAGCCATACGGGGACAAACATGAATTAAAGCAGTCATAAATGTTTAATAAGCACATGCACGGTGTTTGGCAGCTGTAATAAGATATGTACAAATAATATTAGTAGCAAATTCGTTACGCTTATGCCTGATTCACAACACTGCAGCCCATGAGATCGTGAGTCTGGCATAATGAAAGTTCAACAACATTAAAGAAAAGCATTCTTATCGTAAATCAGATACAAATATGCTTATCTAGCTTGGTTAACAAAATTTTTGAAAATTGCTTTAGGAATGCATGTAGTCGTGTACTTATGACAGAGACAAAATGATTTTATTAATTTTGCTCATCTTTTACATTCCGTTCAATTGAGAAATTCCAATGTCCTAAATCACATGACAAAGCCGGTGACTTGCATGCTTATTAGAATGTTCGCATCAAATAGTGCGCTTTAAATATGACGATCAACGTAAAGTTATATTCTTATGCATAAGAACAAGTATGATGTCGACACATTCTATACTCAATAATGGATGACTAGAGTTGCTGGATAAGATATTGGCAAGCAATCAATAAAAGCTCAGTAATGGAACTGCGTTTTAGTTTTAAAACTGTGCTTGAAACGCCATTTATACTTGGATGAAAGATAATTACAGTTACAGTGTTGCTTGTGCATTGGTTTAGATTCAGTTCTGGTTAGAAAAATAATATAATAAAATCCGTAGAGTCCGATTGCGATTGACTAGGTGCACTAAACGCAACGGAATGGCAAGGACGACGTGTGTGGTTGGTGACCTACGTTCGTCATCGACAGAGAAAGTCAGTGAGATTATGATTTTTCCACACCACACAACGCTGAACTGAAGCCCCAATCCTACAGTCGACTAACTTATAATTAAATTAGAGAATTTTCACCTCTATAGCAGCCCATGAAATTTTTGCTTCACTCCATCTACTCAACGCAACGGAATGAATTTAACCATGTTCCGTAGTGTAGTAAACTGGGAACTGTTCAGTTACATAGGTTGGAGATCGATCGGGACTTTGACGTTAAGTTTCGTTACGTCTTGCTTTCTTCGGAGCTCTTCCGTTCCCATTCTACGTCTATTCTATTGTGTTGATCTGCAACACTTGCATCACACGTAATACTATGCATCATGTAACGTCGGGTTTCAGTAACCATTACACGTAGTAAACTCCGACCAGTAGAAATAAAAGTATAGTATCAAGCCCATTCTCTCCGGCAATATTTGCTATCAATGTTGTTCAAATAAGGAACAGACATTCTTGAACTATACCCGCTAATATGGTTTCTTTTCACTTTACCGGGCCAACTGCCACAGAAAATATACAGCAGGGGATCTTTTTAATGTTCCGTAACTTCAACAATTTCCCTCGAACCGAAATTCTTTCCCAAAACAAAACCTACGCAGGCGAGAGCCGACTCCGCTAAGAACTCAGAACTGTATATGGATATATATGAAAAGTTGAATATATGAAAAAGGAGAGCGTTAAAAAGTTGGAGAAACAAAATAGATTGTTGCTTCAAACACAACATCTAAAGAAACTGGCGATCTAAAAGTCCGCCTGCACTTTGTACTACTTTCTCCACTCGCCAGTTTCGAAGCTCTAGCCAGCACGACGACTACTACAGCAAGACCTATTGCATATTGCTCCAGCTCCCGCTTCTATTTAATGTTCTTGTTTTGGGTTTAGGAGTGAAGTAACATTCTAGTTGTATCTGACTACTGACAGTTCTAGAATGGACAATGTCTTATTCACTTCTCTGGAACATGGAAAAAGTGAGTGAAACAAGGCGAAAAAAGATGCATGTTGGACGTAAGCAAATATACGTCTTCCATCGCGTATGTACGAGGGAGACAGGACAGACGGTGAGGTGACGGTACCTCCAACAACCCAACAAGACTTCCGAATAGACCATCACTACCATCAGCTCGTCACAGAGTTACCAGTAGACTATTTCCACGTTACACACAACAACTCCATGGAACTTCATAAAGAAGTTTTGGTACATAAAATCTCTAGCTAGAACCAGCATATCTTCATCTTTTGGCTGTTCATAGGAGCATTATCGAACCGACTGGTCGGTATGTATATGCTTTGTACGTGAAACTTTAACTAATGACAATAACAAGAAGAGAGTGACAGTATATATATATGGGCAAAAATGTGTGCTGCTAACACCAACAAGAGTTTGGCGTAAATGACTAAAGAGTTTATACTTCGGGAATTTGCTCTTATTATGTTCTACAGAACCTTACAGATTATTACGAAGAGTACTTGGGAATCCCTAGAATTAGAATCAGCTCATCAAGAAATATTCATAGACATACCGCATATGGTTTTGCGACAAATTCTTTGTGCCATATTGGTGCGTATGAATTCATTGTTTTTACATGCAAATAAATGCTCAGCCCTTCAATAAAATTAGAGTGTTAGGAATTAATTTGCGTATGAATTTCGCTATCACATTGTTATCATACTATGCTATCGTACTAACCACAACCACGTAAGTGTGAGAAAGAGAGTATGTGTGTCACTTAGGATTACGTTAAGTTGGAAGTTCACGAACATTTGCTTGAAAAACATGATGCGTATGCGTGTATGATAATAGAATCGAAATGGAGCAACAAATTATGGATTTCAATTAGCTTTTGGTGTGATTGTGATATCATCAGCTTCTAACAATAGCCATCAGAGAAATGCAATCACAAAAACAACAGTATTTAGTTCAGTCTCTAATTTTGATCGGAATACTGGATAAGAATAATTTCTTTGGCAGTAATTATTGTACTTCTCCAACACCTCTGTTCATAGCCCAAACTGATAATTATTAACGATATGACGATATATGTTCACATATTGACATGCATATTATGTGCATTTTCCCTGAGTTATAACAAAGCACTAGTGACTAGTGTGATGTAGTGCCGTATAATGTCACACATAACAATTATAATATGAAACGGCTTTTAGCATGTTTTAGAATATATATATGGCTTCAATATTTGACGGATCTGAAATATGAAAGCATTCATGCAATTATGCCATGATCACCCAACTTAAGCCAACGGTTTTCCTCATTTTCAGTATCGTCAAAACGTTTACATTGTTGTTAACTTAACTAATGTAAAGACAAACAAAACTTACCAGCATGTGGACAGAGAAACAGTCGCTTTATCAAGTAAATTGCTTCAGTTTCACTTAAAGTTATACAATACGTGTATTATAAACTATCCGCCAACCTGAACCTGAGATTCCGTCCTCATAAAATCCTTACAATTACTTCTACAGTCAACAGTGATGCCTTAAAAGTTACTAGTTAAAAATTCAGACGTTCCGACAACACTTTTGGTTAACTTTTTAAATTAACTACATTCAACATTACACGTCCAAAGCTATATGACTACAAACAAAATCTGCATCTCACAATAAAACAATCAAGTAAAAAATAACTAACAATTGACAATAATTAAAACTGAATGCTACTAACAATTCCAGTCATTTCCATTCTATTCCAGAAACTACAAAATAAATACACTACAACTTGAACGTGACAAATTTTCGTATTTTCACACGTTTGCTGACTGGAAACAAAAAACTAAATGCAAAATGTAAAGATGTATGAACACTTCCAACTTCGCAGATCCACCGGTTTGATAAATTAGGATAACCCTCGAACTCCGGCAAAGTAAAAACCTTGTTAAAATTCAACCTTATCCCATCTTAGTTAACTACAACTTTACAATAATTGTAACAAATTTGCATACAAAACACCGCAACACCTACAACCAGCAACGAACCGTATTTACTTTTTTCAGTTGTCACTCAACATAACTAAAAAATATAATTAACTTACGATTTAACTGTGCACGTCGAAAACAAGTTAAGTAAACTGGAGTATATAGTTAAAAAGCAAGTGAGTCAACTAACTAGCTTTCCCAGAGTATTTCTATTTAAAAATAATTGAAAATCATGTTGAAAGCTACAAAAAATTTGATTATGGATTTTCTCTGTATTTTTTGTTGTGTGTAAAAGCTTGTGTACAAAACAGAATGCACAAAAAAGTGTATTTACTCCGGAAGGGATTTGAATCAAAGCGCGTGTTGGCAAGTGCATTTTGCCGATGCTTTTACTCGTCTTCTCACGACGACGGAGCAGAGGAGAACGAGAGAGCAACAGCTACGGAGGCAGAGGGTAGGTAGACGAGAGCAGAAGCAGCAAAAGAGTTGATAGTTGTTGTCTGCCCTATGCTAGGCCTATTCTCCTGCTTTCAGCTCGATGAAAAAACTCGTTTTTTTCACTCTTTTGCATGCATGCGTTTTTTCTTGATTTTCACTTCTTTCTCCATCGCATTTTCCAGAGAGAAAAAAGTGGAGAAAATGCAGAAAGAGGAATATAGCAATTTCCAGAGAAAATATTTCCAGCTTTGTGGTTTTCTCTATTCGTACGCATAATTGGAAACGTTGAGTAGTAGTTTTTTGCACAAAATTTTTTTAACAAGTCTGGAGATTTGTTTGCATGATTTTTCTGTTTAGTGTCAGTTTTGTTGTTTTGTTTACCAGTTTGACGTAGGTGGCGAAAATGGTAAAAACCTGCACAATTTTTAAGGAAGACTGAACCGAATATCGACCACAAATTTGCGCTTGACAGGAGTGAAAATTATTAACCTGGAGAAGCCTGGAGAATATTCCCATAATTGTACTCTTCTAAGGTATAATTAACTATGATTTGGATTGAGTTTGGATACTGGAAACTACATAATGTAAGTTGTTGCTACTTATTCTTCTTTTTACGAGCTTCGGTAACTGAACTAATGCATAGGATTCATAAGTCATATATACGCGTTTTTAACAAGAAATCGATTGAAAAAATTGTAAGAGAAATAGTTGTAAAAACTTACCTCAGGGAAGAAAGAAAGGTATGCTACGTTGATAGAAGCGAGAGAGGTTTTTGGAGGCAACACAGTCCAGGAGTGGTGGTTATTTTTTCAGCGTTTGTTGTAGCTTTCTCTCTCCCTCTTATTTTCTGTTTTGCTCATGCAGTCTGGAGAGTAAATACGGATTAGCGACGAAACTTATGAATCCACAGGGAGAAAGTTATTTTATGTGAAATGTGTGGCTTTTTCCCGTTCTCTCTCCAGCAGGCTCTTTGACTCTTGTATGTTTAATAATGTTCCATACGATGTGAACAGACGCTCATAATATTCGTTACGGAAATTTTTTTACGACACGGCGAGGTTGATGATGATAACAGGTCTTGATAAAATTTGATGTTGAAACACAACCAGTCAAAAATATATTGTACACTTTGAGTAGTCTCGAAAAAGTGGCAATGTTCCTCTTGTCGAATGTGTGGATGAAAGTACTTTGCAAGTTATTACGGAGATAGTAAAAACCTCTGTTAACCCGTTTATATAGTTCTAACAATTCACAAGACAGAAGGGTAACTTATATGATTCTCATTGATACTTTCCGGAGATTTTTTGATTGTACTTTTTGACGTAGTTATTATACTGTTGATTCTGACTTGAAGAAGAGATGATAATATTTTTAGTATATACGAAGCACACTCGTGTTTCTCGCTCGCTTTTCTCTCCCCTGGTCTTGGTATGACTAGAGGATATTATTTGTTGGTAGTATTTATGAATGGATTTATATGAATGGAGATGGAGTAAACAAGAAGATTGGAGTTGGATGGAGGTAATGATAATAAGGGAGAGATGACAAAGTTTATATATCCTCTTCCCGTATATGCTCCTCACACTTTTTCGCCTTTATTTCCTTGGTTAGGTGACCAACAATGGTTGTTGCGTATTACTCGTGTAATATACTGATAATCAGTTGAACAATGTTTTGGTTCGGTCAATAATATGGTTGATGGTAGCAGTTATACTTGGAGTAAATACGACGTGATGGTATAGAAGAGAGCAATTGTTGCTGGTAAACAGTATACAAGGGAACAAGCGGTGTGATTGTGTATAAATTGTGAATGAGAGAAAAAGGGGTAGAGAGAAAAAACTGGGAAAGACAACTGAGAAAAGCTCCTTTCTCTTTAGACGCCAACTCAGGACTAAAAAGTCAAGCTTTCAAGTTTCACTGAACATTGGAGAGGCTCATGGAGGGGCGGGCTTCATGGACGACAGAAGGAACGTACGTGGGAATCTCCAATTCCGTTGCTCCGTATGTCCCGAATCTGTTACTGTAGTGTATGAAAGCTCATCAGTTCATGTATTTTGTATAGGTTTTCTCGGTGTGCCGTGTGCTTTTGCCGTATGAGATGAGTTGGAGAGAGAGAGAGAGAGAGAACACACACACACACACATCACCAAACGCAAAGCAGAATGAATCGAGCGAGAGAGCAAGTTACCCTTTTTTTCTCTCGTTTCTCTCAGTGAAACTTACTTTATTCGCTTCTCTCCTTCCTTCTCCCTACCACACTGTTGTTGCTCCCACGGCTGTCTTCTCTTCTGTGCACTTATTTCCTACTTTTTCCCTTTCCAAAAGGGAATATAAGGAGAGTGTGTGTGCCCTGTGTCCATGCTTCCTTACCTTCTCTCTCTCACTTCGTCCTTTTCGCTCAGCTATCTTTCTACGCGTTCGTGACGTGTGTGCATGTACATATTCTCTCTGAATGTTTTATAATATACCTAAGCACATGGAGATCTATAAATGGGGTAAGTTCCTCGAAGAATATGGTAGGTACCAAGCACCACTCTTGCACCAATGTTATGCTTTATTGTGAATATCTGTATTCAAGCTTTATGTGTGTGCATGTCTAAAAAGCGGAGTGGAGAAAGCAGACTATTCTTCCATCTGAAGTGACAATATACAAGTGGTGGTAATAAGACAGAAAGGAGAGTAAAACTCCTGTGTTGTTACCGTTTCGTGCATAATACAACAAACTTGCTTGCTTTTCACAGATTTTCTCTTTGTTGATTTGATTGTCTCCTTACGATGTACAAGTTAGCATTGCTCCATCCTTCAAGAAACGTACATTTTTCATTCACGTAATTTGGTAAGGCACATGCGTGTTATCATTCGTGTTCGAACCAGAGCTTTCAAAATGAATGAAGTTTTGCAAAGAAAAGTGACTCTCATATACTCTCATCAGCCGAATAAATCAGAAATAAAAAATTCATTCATGATTAAGAAATTCTAAAGCGAATTCTCTCTGTAAAGTTGGAAATTTCATAATATGCATATATACATATATGTAAGATTGTGAATATTGTGATATGATTGAACTTTGTAAGCCGAATCGAGTTTGTAATATATTTATGTCTAGCGTAGAGATAGATGTTACTATATCGCTTTGATATGTAAGGAACGGTGAGAGGTAAATTAAGCTTAAGTTTATGCACAACAAATTCCACCTTCATCTACTATCCTATCTACCATCTATATCATTGTGCCGCTCTAAGAATATCCAGATCATATAATCATTAATGGTGTGGTTGAATTAAGAATGAAAGTACTTCGCTGCATTTCATACTGTAGACTGTCCTCATCACGTCATTGAGAAGAAGTTTGTCTGACGATGAGAGGTCTCACAGGTCGAAGTCTTTCTTATTCTCTTTCTCAGAGTTCTTTCATTTAGTTGCATTACTTTGTATTTGGCACGATTTACATTTCACACAGCGTCATTTTTATCATTATCATTGCTCAAGGAATACTGTTGTTTTGTTCTACGTGTTGTAAGTACCATACTTCAACAACTTTATCCACTATCAAACTATCATTCTTTCACGTGTGGATAGAATGAGCGCCACATGCCAAGGTAACATGTTCCAAGATCATAAATTGCCATTGCTCCACCCCATAATATGTACTCCCAACCTGGTTCAAGTCTGATTTTGGGATCCATTTTGGTAGTGAATTAAAACTCTAGACTCTATCGTATGTTGATATCTACTAAAATACATTCATAACGTTTGCTTACCCTTGTTCGTCGTGTTCTACAGAGATAAAATCGTATTTGCAGTAAAGGGAATTTGAGAAAAGTCAATGTTTGCAAAAGTTATGCCGTTGTGTGTGAGAGTGTCTCTATTCACAGTCGCATATGTATGGGTGTACCTATTCGTCGGGGTATTCATTCAGCACAAACTGCGTGCGACCTACCTCGAAGAGTCAATGCTTTTCAAACGCTAATGAGCCGTTTATTCCTGTTGATCTTAGATAATTTCTGCATCTCGTCGTATATATGTATATACATATAATGGCCTAAAACTTTATAGAATCTATACACAAGTTTGTACTTTGTATGTGTAGGTACATATATCAAAAACTGTTGCAAGAATTGCAATAGGTAAAACAACTATGCAGCGACATTGCTATATGAAGCAGTGCCACTCGAACAATCTATTAAATTCAGGCAAGAAGAAGGGTTGTAAACAGGAGAGTTTAGTCATTGTTATCGTTATCGGGAAAAACTTTCACATGCAGAGTTTCGTTTCAGCGGACTGTTTGGTCGATAGTGCATTCAGTACTTTATTGGTACAAGTGTATTCACGATGGGTGTATGTAGTATGTACTCTATGCAAACCCAATGCCCAAATCGGCTGGAATTGAAATTACTGTAAATTTTGAATTGGTCGTTGTTAAACATGCTAGAGCATCAGGGATGAAGTTTATTCTTCATCCCTGCTAGAGCATCACCTACGCCGTAAAACCTTACGTTTGTAGCTTTCATATTTTAAAATCTTGTAATCTGTGCTTTTGAAATGTACAAGAATTGTGAGATATCTGGTTTTGGTTATTCTTTTCTTGATAATGCGTAGTAAGGAGAAGTATACTGTCAGACGTCCTACATAAAAAATTTGATAATGCTTCACGTTGATTTTTTAGTGCAATCGAACTATTTGTGTGACTGATTGTGGAAATCCCACATGAAACGTTAATTTGGCCAGGAATCAAAAACTTTGGCTGGTGTTTGAACTGGAATCCAATTGAATATAAGTTAGACGGAACGTCGTCAGTACTCGTCAGGGTCTCTCTCACGTATGTATATAACCTTGCAAGCTTTAAGGATAGTGCACATTTGAATAAAAAAGCTGTACACGACGAATTAGACGGCTGTAGTCTGCAAAATAACCAACTATATATTTATATCGGAATCAGATAACTTTACTTGTTGCGTATTATCTAATCCAAACTATAGCTAACTTTTAATGATTTCCAAATATTTGGAATGGATCTACTTTTACTACTGGAAGTGGATCTTCCATTGCTCAATAAAATCATAAAGTCACCGGTATCCATATGCAATGCAATACGGAGTAGTTTATATGTATAGCTATTATCTATTATCAAATAAATATCTCGGTATTTTTGTTACGTGAACTACATCCTAGATATGTGAATGCATTTTTCTTTGTTTTATTGGCCTTATCTACCCGACGTGGATTACAAATTAAAAACCCTTTGTTTGTAATACACCTACACATGCATGTATGCCAAATTAATAATTCAAGAGCACATGAGCAAGAGCAATTCCTTTTTTGACCAAGTTTTATAAATGCATTGGACTGCGACAATAATTCTGAATATGGATTCCTGATTCACTGGAATACAGTTTTTGTTTATGTCATGGACTTTGAGTTCATCAAAGTAAACGCAAACTACAACTTTCATGTACAGTACAAAACAGTTTCCAAATGACGTATATCGTCTCTGCTCTATTTTGGTTATTGTATTCACTCTTCTGGTATTCCTAATTCTAAGTTCGGCTGAAACATTTCCCACCTCGTAGACTTCAACTTTGGATTTGCTAACGCGTCAGCGTCAGCCTCTTCAAATATGCACACTCATGGGTATGTGGAAACGAACGTTGCTCTGTTGATTGTCACTTTCTGCATTTTTAGTTAGAAATTGGTGGAATAATATCGTTCAAGTTTTGTGAATTCGAAATCCCGAGGTCTATGCATATTATGTAGAGGTTAGTCTGTGTTCGATATCATTTACATTCCACTTTTAAGTTTCAGACATGAACTATGTAAGTTTGAAAACTGCGTATATTTAGTATCTCCCTTTGCCAAATCTCTTTGTTTTCGTATCGAAAGGAAGTAATTAAGTTCCCCTCACTTTTTCAAAATCAACTGCGTCGAATCATTCTGATGCTGTCTGCTGACTTGGATCTTAATTTAATTTACGTATATACGCTATTCACTGAATGCTAGCAGCCCAGTTAAAACGAGTCCCTGGTTGTAGACAATTGATGACGCTGGGAACTCGCAATTATATAAAAAGTGATGTGGTTTATCAAAGGAAATCGTGCAATAAGAGAGTGTTTTTTTACTTGAAAACCTGTCGGTTGGCAGTACAGTTTTTATAAATTAGTGACATTTTAGATAAGCTATGAACAATATTAACCAATGTAGATAGGTATGTTTTGTGTTATTACACGAGATATGCGACGGGGTTTCTGATCTGAGGTCGTACATGATTGGTAGCGTGCCACTTCCGTTCAACCGTTGTGTGTAACAGCTCTAATGAAAAGCTCAGTGACTCACCGTAAATTAGAATAAATGCTTCTGGGATACCGACAGGTTATCATCAACAAAATTGTGGACTTTCGAGTACTATTTTCTATTCTATATATACCGCATCACTTATAAAAACGGGAATATACTAATCAACGCATTTATATAACATGCAGATTATGTGTAGATGTGTTCAGATAACAATAATAACAAATTCTCATAAAAACTGCTAAACCTTTGTCGCCAGCTAAACAACAACGAGGGATTCTGTATACAACCTATTTCTGATAAACTAAATACTTCAATGTCTGCATAGGTTTTTGGCAACTGTGCATGAAGCCATGGAAGAAGAATTACTCTCCGTTTTTTCAAATGCCTTTGCAATCTCTTGATTTGCCAAAATTTTCATGAAAAAACAATGGTTATAAACGTAGAATTATACCTACTCTATCCCTCTTTTTATAAATCTACGAATTTTTTGCAAATATAAAATCCATATAGTTATAGTGTGCCGGTGCGTGGTGTGGTATTAGGTTGGATGCTTAATTTCAGACTTACAGGTTTTTTCTTATGCTTCGACAAAAAATATCATAATGGGAGAATCCTCACCTCACCAAACATGGTTGCACTGCTCAAATATTTATTCCTATTCGTTGTTTTCGATGTACACGTTTTTGTCATTTAGACAACATCAAGGACATTTAAAACATGCCACTGATTTAAACTCTTACGCTTATGCATTATCTCTCAATGATCGCAATTACAATTACCGATATTTTTATTACATGGTTTACTTATAAAAACCGCATATCAAGTGACAAGGAAAATTTACGTGTTTGCTACATTGGTAAATCATGTTTAATTTCAAGATTTCGTTAGAAATAATGAGTGAACCTTTCCGCGATATATGTGGAAAGTAAGGATATCATTGAAATCTGTATGGAGGTGTGTTTTAGACTTTTTGGTGCATGATTATGGAATCCTTTTTGACACGAGCTATGCCTGTGTATCTCCTTTATAAACGGAGAGTCTACCTGGGTCTTGGAGACCTCAGCTGTCTTTTATTATGATTTTCCTTTACTATT